>ML794754.1:152867-176233 GCA_009831015.1 Picea engelmannii
GGCTTATGAAGGACCCATTACTTATTTCATTGGACAAATTCAAATCATATGTCTTGATTTGGGGTGACTCAAACAACTTGCAATCTTGTTTCAATTTAGGCATATTTAATTTGAGTAATGAAATTTTCCATATAGCACTATCCCTTTGAATTATCTACCCTACATGATGTTATTGAGAAGGCTAGACAGATATCCTCAAAGGTCTATTTTTGCTTCTGTGACTTTTGGAAGGAATTTGACATTATTCCTAGACACTTATTCATTGAGCATATGTGTGCCCTAAATGTACCTTACTTACGGGTGAAACATACAAGCCCCACCTTTAGTATGAAACCTTATTCCATATAAGTCCTATTTCGACACTCATTCCATCTTCACCAAAGAAAAAAGTTTGAATTGTGTCAAGCCCAATGTTCACATGTGATTATTATGATCATTCTTAGAACATGCATTTTGACGATGTTTATTTAGGTGAAGGATGTGGATAAATTCAATCATATCATCTGTAACTATGTTTTCTCATTTGATGGAGTGTAGGTACAACTGAATGGGTACCTATCAAACCTATCATCCTTAAATGAGGGAACTTATGGAGGGAGGGGGGAAAGTGTTATGACATCCAACACATCTAACAAGGTGAAATCACTAGAAGTGAAAAGGTGAGAAAACATTTGTAGGCGCATTGAATTCTTTCTTGCTGAAGGAGGTTCATGTTCATATGATGATGAGAGAATAGTTGACGTTGAGGTTCCTTTGAGGTGAAAAAACCTATTGATACCATGGGTACCCAATGAACTTCCTCAATTGGACAATGGCTTATGTGTCAATGAGAGGATTTATCGCATTGCTCCATCGTCCATACATGGTCTGGGTTTATTCTCCATGGATGGCATAAAGGTGAAATATGGAGGATTTGTTGAGTTGATGGAGTATGTCGTACAATGATACAGCTATGGATATTGGTTGAGGCTGGTCCGATATATTCCAAGTATGTGGAGATATGCAGTAGTTGAAAATTACATACAGCTAAAAGGCAATGATCACAATAAATGAGTGACGGTGTATATTGATGGAAGGTCAAAGGCGTTGGGAAATATTGTAGGGATTATTAACAGTAAAAGACCCACAAAAACAAGAAATCAACCCAATTATATATTTGAGGGGTGTGAAGGAAACTGAATATCCGTATGTGCAGTAAAAATAATAGTTGCAAGGGAAGAGTTGTTGATCGATTACGATTTGAATCGAATCGATGGAAGCACTGCTATTATGGGGGTAAACATGTTATACCAGTATACCAAACCTATAATTAATGTTTTCCTTTTTATATATTTAACATACATTTTAATAGATCATGCTTCTTAGATTATTTCCTAACATTCTAAATTGTCATGCACCTTATAATGTGGCAAGGTGATCGTAGGAAGGCATTGGCTAGCTTGGAGCAAGTATAACAATGATTTTCATATCAATTATTTCTTACATAAATTGAATTAACATGTTTATTTGTTGATGTAGACGAGCACACTGTTAGAGTGGGATGTTGTGTGGAATTAAATATATGATTCCATCAACCCGGTGGAAACAATCTGAAAGGCCTTAAGAAAGGAAAATAAGGAATACATTGAATTGGCTAGTTCTAGGCCACTTACAGAGGCGGGAAAAAAAGGATGGAAATTTTAAGGCAGGATATAGAAAAACATGGGGTAAGTGCAATTTTAAAAAAAAATCAATTTCAGACATATATTGATTTATGAAATTTTTGTATGATATTGTTATATGAGCAATACTCTAACATTTTCTTTCTATAGGAAATTTTGAATTTGACAAGATAGCCTGGTCATGGGGACGTTGTTGGTGGCAGTGAGGCACAAACCCCACAACATCCTAACACAAGCAACATACCTTTGAGTCTATTTTCCTCTCTGTCTGTGTCTTAAAGGAATGAAACTCCCAGTGCCCATGAGACACCCCCACCGCACATGCTAGATCATGCTCATGAGGGTCTACAGGGTGAATCTCATGAGGATATTGGTTATATGGAGCCAGAGCATTGTTATCCTAGGGAAACACGTGTTCAAAGCTCAGGAACACTCTCCATCAAGTTTTTGGTGGATGAAAACTTGGTTCCCTTGAAGATACAACAAATCCCAAGTATTTTTTAATATGTTAAATAGTTAATTCCTACCATTTGAATGAAACCTACATCTTTCATATTATTTTAATCTAATTATCATATTGTTTTTTAAGAAACAATATTTTACAGGACCTTGCACGACAAGGCTATAGAGATATGTGGGCCCACAATTAGTACACGGTGGAATGCCTAGAATAAAGATTTGAAAAAGAATCTTATAGACCATATGGTCGACCTATTTGGTGATATATTCAACAAGTCTACATTCACCTCAAGGGCCGATACATATTTGAAATATGTCAGATATCAATATAGGGTTCAATTGAAAAAGAACCCTAAGTATGATCATCCTCTAGCCATTCTCGAGAGGGAATGGAAGAATATACAGGAGGACACAAAGGAGAGTGCATTGACAAGTGAAGGGAAGACACCACCTGGCCCTGGAAGGTAATATATGATATTTTGAATTAAATATGTTGAATTTAGTTTAGTTCTATAGAAAAAAAATGTGATATCTTATAACATACTTGAAACTTTTCATAGGCTCCCAGATACATCAAAAACAACAAAGGAAAGGCTAGATAAACATTGTCAGCACAAACTTGGCTAAGGTGGTTACTTGAGATTAAAGTTAGAATTGTGAGTACCAAATACTTTATTCATATTATACATATCATCATGCAAATTTTGTCTAATTGCATCCAGTAAGAAAAAATCCATATCTTATGCCATGCGATGCAGGGGGATACCTTCAACAATGTTGCCACAAAAGAAGACTTGATGCTTGGATTTCAAGTTGTGGTGGAAAATTGACAAAGGAAGGGATCACAGACACAATCTGACCCTTCAAATGAGTTGGTAAATAAAATGACAAGAATGTAGTTGTTGATTTCTTGTCCAATATATTGAGAATTGATTTTACCCATCAATTAAGTATGTCTCTATATGTTTTAAGCAGGCAAGCAACATCAGTTCATTTGATTGTGGTGGATAGCAACCCCGTGATACTAGTCGTTCACAAACCCATCACAGTATGCGTGTCATTAAAATAAAATGTATAATATGATGATTATAAATATTTCTCTTAGATGGTGTTCTTATAAAAAAAATTGTTTCAATGGTAGAGCATGTAGATGAGAGTGCTCAGAGAGAAGAGGAACCGATGATAATCCAACCAATGGTGTCCACTAATCCCCTAGGTAAAAAACATAGTAATGATATTCATACTAATGAAACACTGCTATGAATAATAACTAACCATGTCCTTTTAACGATATGTGTTATTGTAGTGGATGTGCCCCCTGTAGTGCATCAGTGTCCACGTATTGCTACTAGAAGTAGTAGAATGCTTGAGATGACCTATCACCTTCCAGCAAAAAAACATGACCCAATAGTTGAAGGTTGTGATAGAGACGAGCGTGATGATGATACACTCATTAGTTTTACAAAAAAGAAGAAACAAAAAAATAAGCGATTGTACATATTTTCAGGACAAATTTTATTGATATAAATTATTGACTGTACAATTTTTTGTTTTTCTAGTTGTGCATGGACCTTATATGTTATGTATGCATGTACCTTCTTTATTTCATTTACCTTTAATTCTTGTTTTTCTACTTGTTATGCATGATTGGGTATGTGGAATTGAGACTGATGTGAGGGGGGGAGGGGCCAAACGAGCTTCCACCTTCACATGGTTGGTCCTGTTTAGTAGAGAATAAATTATTCTTGAAACCAAAAGGAGATCATTCATGAGGTATTCCCCTTTATTATTTCTAGAGCATTCTGCATATTTAATTATTATTCAGTCATATAACATTTAATTCTCTTCGTCAAATGCATCTCATTTATTTTTATTTATTATTCAGTCATTTAGCCTATTATTGTATTTGACAGATGCAGGTCTGAAGGGAAGTCACCTCTGTGATCCACAACACATTTCTGACTTTGTTTCCCATGTTTTTATAGTCTTGCCTTGGTTGTTTTTTATGTGTTTGGGAGCCTACGGAAAGCAACCAAGGCAAGACTAAAAACCATTGGTAGCACAAACTTCACCAAGGTGGTTACTTGAGATTAAAATCTTGAATGGGAGACATAGAAATAGTGACAAGACAATGATGGATTCAATGAAATAGTGACATGTTTAATTATTATTCAGTCATATAACATTTAATTCTCTTTGTCAAATGCAACCTTATTGATGTTTAGTTATTATTCATTCATTTAACCTATCATTGTCTTTGATAAATGTAGGCTTGAAGGGCGGTCACCTCGGCTACAATCCACAACGCATTTCGGACAAGGTACAAATAATTTACTTATATTTCATCATTAGATAGTTACATTGTTAGTTACATTCTCAGGTTGCTCATTACATCAACAAGTCTAATTTTGTCATGTTTGGTTTATTGACCATGTCTTTGTTGGATGACACCTTTGTACAACATGAGCCCATATATAAGATAGTAAACTCTTATATGACCTATTTTATCCAAGTTATACCAATATCACTTAATACTATTAATACACCAAATGAAGGTCGATCCAGTTGGTCCACAACATTCATTTTTTTCTCTAATGGATAATTCTTAGCATATTTATCATTTTAATAGATCCAACAAACAATGAGATTACCTCCATTTTTGTCTTTAGGTGCATCTGGTTGCCTAGTTTTACCCTTGCTAGATTTCCTAAATGGATTTGTCTTTCCTTTTCCTTTATTCTTGTTCTTTCCATGTTGCCTCTCTCCTTAACTACCTTCATCCACTTATGGACATCTTCCTACATTCTTGAAGTAGAGTATCTTACCTACTAAAACAATGTCCAAGTAAATATTATGCATGTTCTAGTGTCAGAGTGCATTTTTCACCCAAATTTGAAGCCCCTTCATAAAATGATACAACATATATTCATCAGCCAGATCCTTGATTTCCAACAGAAGGCCCAAAAACACCTTGATGCACTCATGGACCTTGCTTGTATGCTTAGGATCCATTAATTGGTTTCATGCAATCCAAGTCTTATTCCCTGGTCAAAAATAAGCCTTCGAGGTCTATTTCATCTCTTTGTCATTGGAACTATTAGTCACCAATGTGCTCCCTTGGAGGAGAAGAACGTTCAAGAAACATGCACAAATTTTGAAGCAATAAAAAATTTGGCATTCCGACTTTCCTTTAGAAAATTTGTTCTTTAATACCAACTTTCATGACCATAGATATTTCCACCTAATTTTTCACTTAAAGTAGACTTGTGGCCCTCATGCTATGCACTTAAATATTAGGCAGTTATAACCAACTCCTTGAATGATGCCCAAGGAATTTTAGCTAATTCCTTGTCATTGATGTGTGTGCCACTGTAAATGGCCTTATTGCTTTGTCAGTTGTGTTGAAACCCCAAAATGTGGCACTCTTTCCCAACGCACTCTTTCTAGAAAATTACACCTCGTGAACTAAGGAATGTCCAACCCACTTGGGTTTTCCTTCTCCACAAAGTGCATCAATTGTCAAAATTGCCTTATGTAACGTATGTAAGAAGGTCACCTCATGGAAACTCCTATATCTTTGCCATGTTTGCATCTCTACACTTACCAAAATATTTTTCCATGTTGTTCAACACTTAGGTGCATCTTACTCTACCTAGTAAGACCACCTCATGCTTGCATCATATGGATATGTCCCATCATCATACATAGTCACCATCCCATTAATATCATTGCTTGAATGTTACCCAACATATGAACACATTTTTCTTAGTTGATTTACAATGAATCTAGTGACACTTCAAATTGCTCTTTCTTGTAAATGCTTGTATAGTGAAACAAAAATCGATATTTGTTCCTAACTAATCTATGTAAAAATGAATTAATTAAGTGAATACTCAATATTTGAATGTAATAAAGGTCATTGTCCAAGAAAAACCAGTATTTCACTTGTGACACATATCATAGACACCCACAACAATATGAATGGGTTGCCAAACAACCATTACACATTATACAATAAGCACCTTAAATACAATCAAGGGGCATCCTAACCTACTAACCGAAATTTATTTTTATGAGCATCGATTATGGAACATGAGGTAGAGAAAAATATGCCTAGAAAAGGGTGCCATCAATAGCAGTTTTTTCCACTTTTATTGAGAGAAGAGATTCATCTACAAAGTGGTTGTTGACCATCTCTAAAAAATTTAGGAGAAGAATACCATGAATTTGAATAGAAATGTGAGCATCATCCAATGAATAATCCATACCCAGAATAATCAAGAGGACATCGTGAAAGGAAAGATATTTCCATACTTTCAAGACTCAACAAACTTCAGGCTTATATATTCCAATTAAAAATTTGTAAAATTTAATCTCTTTTCAGAGTTGTCAATATTTGTTTACTTTTTTATTTGAGAAAATACACGCATACAGAAAATCAAATATATATAGAGTAAAAGGAAAATCATCTTAGTTATTTTAATGCTACAATAAGGGTTGAATATTCACTGATAGATATATTTTTCACATCTTGTAAAGGCAGAAAGTCTTTATCTTTGACTTGGGATTTACCTCTTCAGAAATTGTCTTTTGAAAAGTAGAGACTTCGGTTACAATTCCTTCAAAGACACTTACAATTCAATTTCTAGAGTGAGTAAAGAGTTAATATTCATATGCAATGCCTATAGAGGATAGAAATGAGAGAGTTACAATATACAAGAAACATTACCTACCAATGGATGTTTCCTTGTAGTAAAGATGAAAATTTATGATGAACCATTTTCCAAGATTAACGAGCAAAGTGTCATTCCCAAAAGATATGTTAGTGTCTTGGCTTTGATAGGGGGACATGTCAATGTTGGACCTACTCTTAGCAAAGCATGGACTTTGTATGTAAGCATTGATAAATAATTAACCATGAGAAAACTATGAGCTTGTAAGAGATCTCGTAGGGCCAAACATTGCTTATTCAAGTGATCCATCAAAATTGGGCAATTCAAGAAAACCATCTTGAATTCAAGCTTTGCGATAGTGGGGTCTTTTATGCAAGAGGAGGTATTACATTTTGCTATCATCTTGTGAAATATTCACTGTGTGTATCTAGTACATACTTATTTTCATGTTGAAAATATTAGTGAGACATAGAAAGCTATAACCTATAATGCAAACAAACAACCAATTTTAGAAAAATTCCAAAGAAACTAAAATTGATTTCCATAATGCCAAATCTTGAACTAAGGGAGTGGAAGAAGCAACACTACCTATAATTTTATTTCAAACATCACTTGGTATTTTGTTCAAAAAATAAATCTAGGCTTATTAACCAAGAATATTAACAAGCCTAAATATTCCAAGTAGAGTGATATGACCCAAGGGGGACATATATGGGGTCATATCATATACATTTAACCCCATATATGACCCCCTTGGCTCATATAATAGAGAGGAAAAAACCAAACACTTTTGATATTTGAATAACGATCATACTTGAATCCCATCAACAATCAACCAAGAATCTCTTATTATGCACAAGTGAAATGATCCGAAATTGATCTTTAAAGAGTATGGTTAAGTTTATGCATGAGTTGATTTACCATTATGGAATTAAGAGAAGAAGAAGATTTTAATAAAAGAATATTGCAGCCATCATAAAGAATTCATAACATAAAATAGACATAAGGAACAACAAACCATAACACCAAGCTTGATAAAGGAGTTCAACACAAGTTTGCCTACATATCCGGGCCTTTGTCTTAGTGGGGGAGGCTTTCTTATTAATATTCAATGATGAAAAATTATATCAGAAGTATCTCAAATGGATTACAAACTAGTATGGTCATGTTCTTCTCGACCTTAAGAATCCAACACAACTGACGGAACTAAACAAGGTTGAGCGTAGCTCCAGAAAATGGCCTCCAAATTTCACTTCCTCAATGGCTTCCCTGCATAAAAATGGCTTGGACCTCAAAATTATTCAGCATTTTGCTATTTATGAACCTCCTAAGGTTGTCAAGAACCTCTGGTTTGTATATATTATGATTTGGGGTTCTCCTCCCAACTTCCCCTGAAGATCTAGCCTCAAAAAGTGCTCCAAATCCTAAAAAATGGGCAAAAATCCCCATGTAACAGGTTGAAAATCATAAACAAAATAAAATTATATAGTAAAAAAACCCACTTTCAGAAAAAATGCATGTGCCATCCCCTTTTACTCAGGCTCCCGATCACATGGAGGTGCCATGTGTCCTTAGACTGGGTCCCACCCCTGGTCTTTGGCCCTTGGTATTCGTTGTTAGTCACGTGGAACAACGCTTTTTATAACCCTAAATTGCTACATACATGCATACCTTGCACTTGGCCCTCTTACTTACTATTTTTGCCAAGCCATCACTGAGTTCCTCGTCTTAAAAACTCATTTTTTGAAGATGTATGTGCCCTGCACCAATACTGTCCACGTACATACGCTTGATGCACCACTATAACCCACATATGTACGCTAGCTGCACCACTACAACCCACATATACTTGAAAAAGTTGCAAAAATTAAAAATTTGCCAGGAATTTGTTGAGATTACGGGCTATTGGGTAGTTTCCCAACTAATCCACCGCCTATAGCCCATCACCCAACCGAATAACCATCATTTTGTCATATAAAAGGAGGTGTTGTGGCCTCATTCCACATCTAGACATAAGAACAATGAAACTTTTCCCATTTCACGTCCCCTCCTTGCCCCAAGCATTTGCAACCATTTTGTGAGAATTACCTCAGAATTCCTCATTTTTCCCTTTTTCCTCCATCAGAACCCATTCCATTTCCCAAGAAGAAGGTTGAGAGGAGAAATATACACAGAGGTCCACTTGGAGCTTGGTGAAGAAGAGCCCAGACTAGGTTTGAGGAGCAATCGCTGACTTTGGTTGTAAGTAATCATTGTATGATCAATAAAAGAAGTACTTTTCCTGTCCCAAAACATGATGTGTCGAATGTTTGCATTTGTTTTATGTTTTTATTCTAACATATAACCCTTATTTATGTATGAAATGTATGCTTGTAGTTTTTTTTTTATTTGTCTTTGAATGCAGACCAACCTTTAGGAGGAGGTTTGCAGTCAGCAAAGCTATCGAGCATGAGAGGATCAACATCATATGCGGAGTAAAGGTATAGTTACCAGATCCTTCTCATTTTACTTTTCTTGCATAAGTCTGGGGTATGTTTGGGGTAGTTAGAGAAGTAGGAGACTTTTAAACGGCTATTGATCTACCTACATTGTAAACCATGGTGTAGACATAGGGGGGGTTTTCCCGCTAGCAGAACTGGAAACCATATTGGGGAAGCCTATAGGGTTTTAGGGGATTTTTTGGGTGTTTGATTGGTTTTATACCTTTTGAGTTTCTTGTTGAGTTTGTTGAGTCTTTAAGGGAATCTGGTCACCTGTTGGTTCCATACTAGTTATCCCTGCCCTGTCAGTCAGTCTGTTTCATTTCTTTTTTTTCAAGAAATACAGAGGTGTATGCGACCTGTTATGGGTTAGCACGCGTACATATGCGCCCTACTTTATACACAGCCCACGTACATATGCAAGTTGCTTAAGCATCACTAGTGTACCTGTGTCAAGAAACTGTTTTTAAAAAGAGGTAGTCAACCTCTTCCCTGATTGAGGTTTTACTTCTCAAGGTTTCTTCATTAAGATTAGTGTCTATGGTTTTTACAATCAAAGCATGGGTTAGATGTCACTTTTCTTGTCTTTTCCAAGATTTCTTGTGTTTACTTCGAAAGGGTTTAGGCGAGTCTTTGAGTCTTGGATCAACCTGTTTGGTGTTTTTAGTGACCCTCTGCGATCCACAGTGGGCCAGAGGTTAGTTTCAGTCTTGTCTTGTTTTTCACTTTTTCTCCTTTCGCTTGCTTTAAAGAAAAAGAAAAAGAATTTGTTTCAAGTTTCTTGTTTGAAGCATTTAAAAAAAAAAATCCCCCTCATGGCCAAGGGGGGTCCATGAATCATGTATTCATCAGTCTCTTTTAACATCTTTTGTTATTTCTTCTTTGATTGGAAGAAAATAAAAAAAAAACTTACCTTGTTAGGTCTCTTTATTTCTTGGCATTTGCTTTGCATTGTTATTTGAAAAAGAAAAATAATTAGCATAGTGTTTTGTTTTCTTCTCATCTTGAAAGCATTTCAAAAGAAAATTAATAAAGATAATCCTTCTTTTCTAGTGTTCTTGTAAGTTTCATTTTCTACAAGAGTCTTAACAACATCAGTTGCACTACCACACCCTTTGTGTAAATCAAGCTTTAAAAAGAATGTTAAATCTAAAATTAACTAGACTTTTATGTTTGTAGGGTCAATCAACTAGTTTAGGGTTAGAGCCTTGAATTAGGTTGGAGAGGAAACTCTTCAAGGATTTTAAACAAACATTGGAGTCAGAGCTAGGGAGTGTTAAAGTCCAGTGACGTGAAAGTTATCCAGGACTCCCCTCTAACACAAGGGCTAAACATGAGGTCACGTGAGGAAAGGTAGCAGAGATAACCCCTCCAAAGTCGGACTAAACGTAGTGGGGAACACATATTGAGGATCTATCATGGGATACTATCATTTTCATTTGCCTACGGAGCTTCGTGGACCTTGAATCTGTTAGATATCCTCAGTTGTCTTTTGGACCACTTGCTTTCAATACCCTCGGTAGGTTTTGGACTTGTTATCCTGCTCAATGTGGTCCACCCAACTGTCGACTATACCCACCTGGTGACTGTTTGCGAGCTGGCAACTTAGTTGCCCATTTTCTAGGGACTTACATGGGTGATTGCGGGGGCATACCATGGTACCTAAGGCAGACGTCCGGTCACACTTTGCATAGTATACCCGGAGGGTTCTTCCATGTTCGATTTGCACTTGCACCAGTAAGTTGCTCTAATGTTGGTTGGTGTAATTGTTCTTCCTACTAGATAGTTGTTTGCTTGATTTTCCTTTAGGATTTTTTAGTGTGTACTATGTGCTCCCTAGTTCCATAGTGAGTTAGTCATTCATTACTTTAGTTTTCTTACCTAAGGTGGTAGACCACCCACTCTGTTAGTCATGAGGACTTTTTGGTCTTTCTCTTAGAAACGTGGAGCTGCCTCTTTATAGGCGTTGTTTTGATAACATCGGTTCGTCGGAGTCAGTGTGTGAGAATTTTACAAACTTGAACGATCCCTCAAGGGAAGAAACTATGCATAAGATCTTCATGGCTAAATTTTATAATGATACCAACCAAGGAACCCCTTCTCAAGGTGATTATTGTGTTTTTCCTTTCTTCAGAAATGTTGTTGTCCCTTTGATGGCCACTTTGTACATTCTTGGGTTGAATGTGGGACTACTGGTTTGGTTGGGTACCATTCCAAATGTCCTGAATTCTCTTGACGCTTCTCAGTTAAGCACTTTATTTCATGGGCACCATGTTGATGTTTCTTCATCAATGAAGTCTTCTCCTCCTCCTTCTCACGCCTCTGGTGAAAGTACAGTTACTAGTAACCATAAGTCTAAACGAAATAGAAAGAGGAAGAATAGAAAGAAGAAATCACCAACCTCTGCAAGTCATGTTGGAAATAGGTCATCAACCTCAGCAAGTCATGTTGAAGACCAGCACCTAGCCTCTGCAATTCATGTTGGTGGAAAGCACCCAACCTCTACAAGTCATACTGGGGGCATGAACCTAGTCCCTGCAATTCATACTAGAGTTCAATCACCAACCTCTACAAGTCATGTTGGAGATAGTTCTTCAACCTCTACGAGTCATGTTATTGATCCATCACCAACCTCTGCAACTCATGTTGAAGATGTGCAACCAGCCATTTCCAGTCATGCTAGGGGCATGGATTCTATTGAGAAACCTAGAGGGATAGGATGTAAGCCTAAGTTCTCTTGTAAGCTTTGCAAGGGAGATCATCTTACTCATTTATGTCCTGGCCTTCCAGAGGTACAAAGATTGTGGTCCCTATCTGCAAGCTCTTATGATTTTGAGTCTTCTGAGGTTTCCTGTCAGCCTTTTCAACCAGTGGTTGAGAAAGTGGTTAAGTCAATGCAGTCTTCAGCTGATCCCACTCCTCTTTTGGGGGGGTGAAGTGCTTGTAGACCATGTCGTCTCCCAGCCTATTCAACCAGTGGTTGAGAAAGTGGTCATGCAGTCTTTAGTTGATCCCACTCTTCTCTTGGAGAGTTTCGAGTCTACCAAAGTGATCATGTCGATGCAATATTTGGCTAATCCCACTCTTCTCTTAGGGAGTGATGTGTCTACCAACTATGTTTTTAGCATTTCCAGTTTAGTACTTTCAAAACAAGGGGGAATTTCGCTCATTTCGAGCACACCCCCTCCAATCCCTAGGATGGTTTCCTTTGATTGGAATGACCTTTTTGAGCCTCATCTTCCTTCTTCCGCACCCTTTCAAATAAGGGTTGAAGTCAATTCAACAAATATTTATCGATGTATTGTGGATGAAGGAGCCTCCGCAAGTATTTTATCCTCCTCGGTTTGAAAAGTCTTGGGATCTCCCAAGATTGTGTCTTATTCGCATGAGTTGTTGGATTTTGACAGATGTCCTAGTGAATATTTGGGGATTCTTCCTCAATTGCCTATCTCATTAGGTGGGAAGATTGTCCTTGTCCATGTTATAGTGGTGCAAGGCCAGTTAGATTTCAATATGCTTCTCGGGCATGATTATGTATATGCTATGAATGATGTGGTGTCTATGCTCTTCTGGGTGATTAATTTCCCTCATAATGGAAGCATTGTCACTATCAACAAGTTAGCATCTGATAATCACCATCCTAATTCAACATTATTTCAGGCTGCCCCTTTATACGTTCCTAGTGTTTGTGTAGACTCTACCCTGCCACAGGTTAATTGTGTGGCGTCTTATCCTCGATGTTCAATTGCTTCTGAGAAGGAACTTGTTCACTCATGTTTTCCTTCTCAAGACTTGGTCTCAATAATTGATCCTTTGGTTTATCCAATGGGGGCATGGGATCCCTTGCTTCCCCCTCTTGGTCCAAGTGATCTTGAGTCTCCTTTTGAGTCTGATATTGTTGTTTGTAGATCTTCAAGCCCTCGTGCTTGTGATTCTTTGTTGATAGACTTTATCAGTCCTAGATAGAGCCTCCATCGTCATATGGAATATGGTCAATTCACTTCACCCTTTGGGACTGTCGACCCTCATTTTTGTGATTTCTCGAATTTTGAATTGCCTTCAGATGAGGCTATCTTTGAATCCATGGCTAAAGTTTCTATACTGTGGGAGGACTTACATCGTTGTTTGTGTTTCCTTTCCTTTTGGGAGACTTTCCAAGTTGACTATCAAAGAGACTCTTGGTCTGAGCCTAGCAGTGGGCTCTACCTAAACCAGTTTCATACATGAGTCATAGCCCCCTGGAGTCTTCTTTAATCCCTTTTTAGACTCTCTAAACATGAAAATATTGTCGAGCAATTTTGTTGTCCTTCACGCTCGCCAAACTAAAACTTGAAGGCACCTCTGTCTAGTGGTAGTTTACCCTTTTTTCGGTTCGGATGGTCAATTTTACGAACAAAGGTATACTCTAGGAGCTTTGGTTCGCTAGAAGAGTATTCTCAGGTATAAGTTTAACCCTTTTTTGGGCTTAAGGGACTAAATTTACAAAAAAGGAACCCCCACGCAGTCCATAGTTAAGCTCTTTTAAAACTCCCTAAAATTGAAAAGATCGTTGAGTGACCTTGTTCTTTCACACTCATTAAATTGATCCAAAAGAACATCCCCTACGGAGTCCATAGTTAAGCTCTTTTCAGACTCCTTAAAATTGAAAAGATCGTTGAGTGACCATGTTCCTTCACACTCGTTAAATTGGTACAGAAGAACGTCTACTAGCATGAGTTTACCCCTTTTTCTAGCCTATTGATTAAGGAGGAAAAAGGTACACCTTGAGAGATTCATCTTGCCGAGAGAGTTATCCTCGGTAAATTTTATACTTTTTCGGGCTAAGGAGACTAAATCTAGAAAAAGGTTGTGAGTCCATAGTTAATCTCTTTTCAGACTCCTTAAATTGAAAAGATTGTCGAGTGATCTTATCTGTGTCACACTCGTTAAAATGGTTTTGAATAGACGTCCTTTCGGTTCTATTTTATGCCCTTTTCAAACCGACTAGACTATTGTCGAAAAAGGTACCCCAGTGGAGTCTTCTTTTTACGTTTTTTTTCAGACTCTCTAAAATGTGAAAAAACTACCAAGCTTACCTTCTCTGGGCTCATTAAAATTACATTGAAGGGGATTTCATTGTGTCTTGCTAATCGCATTTTCATCTCTGTGTCTTTGGCCTAATTCTAGCTCCATGTTGCTCTCAATTGAACCTTTGAAGCATGTATTATACGCAAGACTTGTAGCACTTTGCCTCTGTGACCTGACACCTTGACCCATGGAGGAATTTTCCCCGAGTGTCCTTTTCCTGCACATGTCTCCTTGCTCCGAGCATTAGTGTGTTCCTTGCGCTTGGAACTAGTATGCTTGTGACACTCGTTCCTCCTTTGTAACGTAGCATTCTTTTATTCTTTTTCAAGTTCTTTAAAAAATTGAAAAAGACAAAAAAAAAGTCAAAAAACCCAAAAAGAGGGGACGACATATATATATTCTTTTTTGGTAGCACAATGAATCGCCCTTGGATAAAGCACATCCTTTCATTTGTTTGTTAATATTTTGGATCTAATATGACCTTAGGAAGTTGTTCTCGCTACATAGAGTTGTGTACTCCTCTGTTTGGTTACTCTTCCAAACACATGGAGAGTTTGTGTTGCCTCCGGCATCGTGAACTTATGTCAATATCATGTTTCCTGAGTCTGATCATATTTTGTGCTATTGTCCAAGGCAAGTTTCACCCAACCTGATTCGACCTTTCTGCAGTTTGTCTCCTGACCTCATGCCCATCCATCCCAAAAGTCCAGTCAAGTCCTTGTTCGAAATCAATGAAGTTCTCTTCCTGATCATCGATATCCTCTTGTCTTTTCCCGACGAGTCATTGAATACCTCTAGGTAGTGAAGTTGTACACTCACATTACACTCCTACCCGAGTTTTGAATATCTTAAATTTGTTGCTCGAGCTATGAAGACCTCATCTCCAGCCATCAAGCAGTATTGGCTTCTTCAAGATGGATACTATACTTGTATATCTTTGATTTTGAGATGTATAGCCAATGTGTATTGCTCGTGGATACACTTTATATAGTTATATGGCATGGATCTGCAATGTATTTGATTGGAAACCATGATTTATTTCATTCCGAGCATGGGTATGCCCGCCTCGGAGAGACAATTGTTATTTTTTCATATGGCACCTCCTGAACTCTGGTCTCGGGCTCACTCGCTTCATACATTGGTGAAGATTTTGTAATGTATTTCATCCATCAGATGCTCTTCTAACCTCACACATTAGGGGGCATCTGTTATAACCCTAAATTTCTCCATACATGCATACATGGCACTTGGCCCTCTTGCTATTTTTTCCTAGCCATCACTGAGGTACTCTTCTTAAAAACTCATTTTTTGAATATGTACACGCCCTGCACCAATAATTCTCGTGTACATATGCTTGTTGCACCACTACAACCCATGTACATATGCTAGCTACACCACTACAGCCCGCATATACTTGCAAAAGTTTCAAAAATTAAAAATTTGCAAGGAATTCGTTGAGATTACAGGCTATTGGGTAGTTTCCCAACTAATCCATCGCCTATAGCCCGTCACCCAACCGAATAACCATCATTTTCTCATATAAAAGGAGGCGTTGGGGTCTCATTCCACATCTAGACATAATAACATTGAAACTCTTCCTGTTTCACATCCCCTCCTTGCCCCAAGCATTTGTAGCCATTTTGTGAGAATTACCTTAGAATTCCTCATTTTTCCCTTTTTCCTCCATCAGAACCCATTCCATTTCCCAAGAAGAAGGTTGAGAGGAGAAAGATACATGGAGGTGCACTTGGAGCTTGGTCAAGAGGATCCTGGACCAAGTTTGAAGAGCAGTAGTCGACTTTGGTTGTAAGTAATCATTGTATTATCAATAAAAGAAGTACTTTTCCTATCCCAAAACATGATGTTTCGAATGTTTGCATTTGTTCTATGTTTTTATTCTAACATCTAACCCTTATTTATGTATGAAATGTATTCTTGTAGTTTTATGTTTATTTGTCTTTCAATGCAAGCCAGCCTTTGGGAGGAGGTTTGCAGTCAGAAAAGCTATCAAGCGCAAGAGGATCAACACCGGACGTGGAGTAAAGGTATAGTTACCGGATCCTTCTCATTTTACTTTTCTTACATAAGTCTGGGGTATGTTTGGAGTAGTTAGAGAAGTAGGATACTTTTAAATTGTTATTGATTTGCCTACATTGTAAACCCTAGTGTATCCATAGGGGGGTTTTCTCGCTAGCAGCGCTTTGGTCATGTGAATGGGCCATATGGCCAAGTGTTATTCCCCCCGCGCTCTGCTCCTGATCATAGTGCTTTGGTCGCAGGATAGCCCCCCATCGGCCGGGGCTTATCCAAAAAACCGTGCCAACCATCAACTTAAAACAAATATTCACCACATGTTTAAACAAGTTACATGTGCGCCCATGTGGCTAGCATTGTTTGGTGAAACTGTTGGCTAGTCCAGAGATCATGGGTTCAAGTCTTGCAGAGGTTGTAACAATTTTTTGAATGGACCCTCATTGGCCTCATTCGGTCTGCCACATGGCACCCTGTGATTGGGCCATGTGTCACCTCTATATTGTCCATTGTATGTCCAATCACCAACACAATCACCTGTATAATCAATGCCAACACAATTGCACAGTCATCATGTACGCCAGGTGTCATACCTAGAGCCTGCCACCTCTCACCATGTCATCTTCCTTTCAGTCTGTACATTCATCTCCGTACTACCACATGTTGAATTGTTACTGGGCCACATCATTGTATGGACTACCACATCAGTGTCTATACAGTCCATGTGTCAAATTGGTACTATGCCATCTCAGCCTGAAAAATGCCAAATCTATCTGCCACATGTCAGCCTCTGTTGTTGCCACAACACCCTACTAACATCATCATGATGTCATGATGAAGTCACCTTCCACATCATGTTGACGTCATTAGTACGACCTCTAACTGTTGACTTTGAATCTCTTTTTTCATGTTTGGGAAAAAGTTCAGAACACAATAACTTTCGCATACAGTGTCCATTTTTGGAATACATGACTGGAATCGACATGACGAGCCCTACACAATGGTGCTAGTTTCATCCAATTCCCAGAACTTTGAAATTTTGTCCTTCCTAGATCCATTTGGATCACACCTCCCCACTAAGACCTTTTGGTCCTCCAAAAGGGTTTTAACCAGTCATCAAGTGCGAGATAGGCCTCCCCACTTGTCCTTTGTCTTTAAACTATATCATGTGCATCTGTCACATCATAATCGATTGCATAATAACCATGACAATTGGAATCATATTATTAGCCAATTGAACTCATTCACATCTTACTGAATCCACTACCATCCATGTAGAAAACATTAGTAGTGATAACATCAAAAATATGACTGAAAATGAACCAATATGTTTGATTGGCTTGCATGACATTAACATATCTTGAAGAAAAGTATGATTGAACTCCCATCCTACAACCATATCGTTTTCATTCTTAAGATAAATTTCTTTACTTGGAACAATTATAGGTGTATTGCTTGCATAAGTTGCCTTCTTTAATTGTTCCACTGTTAGAAGAGATTGATTTTCTTTTATATGATGAGCATGTACAACATATTCATTGCCTTTATTAAATAAGTGATATTGATTTTGTTCCATGTAGAATATTGCTTTGCGATCATATAAATAAGGGCTTCCTAAGACCATTCCACATGTTTCTAGCGGCACCACATCACATGTTACTTCATCCACATACTTAGATGTAATTGCAAACTTTATGATACATTGCTTTGTTATGGCAAATTTATGATCTTTGCTTATCCAATTTAGTGAATAGGGTTTGTGATGCATCTTAGTGTTTAATCCCAATTTCTTAACCACTTCATCTGAAATTAAGTTAGATTGAGATCCATTATATATCAATGTATCGATCTTAGTATGTTTCAAAATGGTCCTTATATGAAACAATTTACTTCTTGGCAAAACCATCACCAATTTTACCTAACAAACCAACTGTTGTGATTTTAGTCTCATCACATGAATCATACCCCAAGTATGTTGGTTGTGTTGTTGTTGCAACTTTTTGCCTCCCTTTTCCCTCTTTGAACCACTTCAGTCTCTTCTCTGGGTGCAATTTCCAACAATGCTCACCAGCGTGCCCTTCTTTCTTGCAATGCTTGCAAAGAGAGATTCTATTCCTTCACTGTTGTTGAATTTTCTTTATTCTCATTCCCTTTGCCTTTGCCATATTTCTTTGAAGATGTTTCCCCTGATACACTAACTCCAATTTTTGTTGATTCAATATATGTTGCTTGAACAAAAACCTCATCAAGATTAGTAGGTCCAAACATAAAAACAGTATTACAAATATAAGCAGGCAAACCTCCTATATACTTCATAAGAGTTTCTTGTGTAGTTAATGGAACATCTAACATCAAATCCATCTTACGAAATTCATCTGTATATTCCTACACCGACTGTCCTTTTCTTAACTTAAGACTTTTCCATGATGGATATAACTATTTTCTAAGCATGGAAATAAAATCATGCCATGATGGAAAAATCTTACCAACTTGTTGAGTTCCATGTTGCATATTACTTTGCCACCAAATGTGAGTTGTGCCTTCAAGAAGAAGCAATGCCAATCTGATTTTGGTTGCCTCATCTTTGATTTGTTGCACATTACAATATACCTCCATCTTTCTAACCCAGTTATCAAGTTTCTTAGCATTAAATTCGCCATCATACATAGGTAAAACAAATTTTACATCAATTTTAATTAATGGCATATCAGGCTTATGTTTATGAGAATGTTTTCTTGTAGTAGAATTTGAACTTGTACTTGAAGAAGAAGATGATGTAGATGAAGTAGGTGAAGGTGGAGATTTTGGAGGGTCCTCTCCTTCTTCAATTTTGGCTTTCTTTGAAGATTCCCCTTGAACCGGTCTCTTTCGTTCCAAGTAATCATCATACAACACTTTTACCATCTCCGACATGGCAAAGAAAGTTCTTTGAAATTCTCTTTCGTTTTGAGAAAATCCTTCTTCCAATGCCATCCTCTCACTTTGGGATGTCCTTTTTCTTGATCCAATATCAAGATCTCCTTCTACAATCTCTCCTTCACCATGACTTAAATTTTCCTTGGTAATCATGCAAACTCAAACAACCAATTGTCAACCTGCTCTGATACCACTTCATCCGAAATTGATCTTTAAAGATTATGGTTAAGTTTATGCATGAGTTGATTTACCATTATGGAATTAAGAGACAAAGAATATTTTAATGAAAGAATATTACAACCATCATAAAGAATGAAGAACATAAAATAGACATAAGAAACAACAAACCATAACACCAATCTTGATAACGGAGTTCAACACAAGTTTGCCTATGTCTTTAGGCCTTTGTCTCAATGGGGGAAGCTTTCTTATTAATATTCAATGCTGAAAAATTACATCAGAAGTATCTAAAATGGATTACAAAATGGTTTGGTTGTGTTCTTCTCGACCTCAAGTATCCAACACAACTGACGGCGCTAAAAAAGACTGGGTGTAGCTCCTGGAATTGGCCTCCAAAGTTCACTTCCTCAAAGGCTTCCCTGCATAAAAATGGCTTGGACCTCACAATTCTTCAACATTTTGTTGTTTATGAACCTCCTAAGGATGTCAAGAACCTATGGTTTTTATAGATTCTGATTTGGGGTTCTCCTCCCAACTTCCCCCCAAGATATGGCCTCAAAAAGGACTCCGGATCCTAAAAAATGGGCAAAAGTCCCAATATAGCAGGCTGAAAATCATAAAAAAAACCAAATTATATAGTAAAAAACCCACTTTGGGAAAAAATGTGCATGCCAGCCCCTTTTACTCGGGCTCCTCGTCACATGGAGGCACCATGTGGCCTCAGACTGGGTCGCACCCCTAGTCTTTGGCCCTTGGTCTTTGCTATTGGTCACGTGGAATGTCGCTCTGGTCATGAGAATGGGCCATATGGCCAAGTGTTATTCCCCCCCCCCCCCACCCCGTGCTATGATCCTAGTCATAGCACCATGGTCATCAAATAGCCCCCCGCCGACTGGGAATTATCCCAAAAACCATGCCAACCATCAACTTAAAACAAATATTCTCCACATGTTTAAACAAGTGACATGTGCGCCTCGGTGGCTAGTGCTCTTTGGTGAAACCGTTGGCTGGTCCGAAGGTCATGGGTTCGAGTCTTGTGGAACTTGTAACAATTTTTTGAACTGACCCTCATTGGCCTCATCTAAGGTTCCATGTGGCACCCTTTGATTAGGCCATGTGTCACCTCTGGATTGGCCACCATACGTCCAGTCACCAACATAGTCACTTTTACAGTTAGGTCGTATGCCACATGTTGTGCCCAGAGCCTACCACTTGTCGCCACATCATTTGCCTGTCATTATGTAGAGTCATATTTTTACTTCCATGTGTCGTACTATCATTGGGCCACATCATCATACAGACTACCATGTCATCGTTTGTACATTCCACATGTCAAATCTGTATAGTGCCAACTCAGCTTGAAAATGCCAAATTTGTCTGCCACATGTCAGCCTTTGGTGCTACCACATCACCCTGATAATTTCATCATGATTTCATGTTGACATCACCTGCCACATCATGTTGACGTACTACCGATATCAACAGTATGGCCTCTAACTGTTGATTTTGACGTTTTTTTGCCTATTTGGGAAAAATTTTAGAACGCGATAACTTCCGCATATGTTATCCATTTTCGGAAAAAATATATATATGGTCAGAATCAGCATGACGAGCCTTACGCAATGGTGTTGGTTTCATCTAATTCCAAGAAATTGAAATTTTGGCCTTCCTGGATCCATTTGGATCATGAACATTGGCATTTCTGACTTCACAAATGCTAGTACATTATATCCTTGATACATAAACAATCCAAGTTTGAATTGTAATCTAGCAATAAAAATTCAACACTTAAACCATAGAAAAAAAATGGAAAGTGAAAGAGGGAAGTTTGGATAAGTCGGATCGTGAGACAATGAAAGGCATCTAAATATTTCTCACTGTGGAAAGGTGGTAAATCTCCCATTAACAAAGAAACATCATGAGAACAAAAATAGAATTAACCAAGAGTATAGATAGATCATGCCATATTATGATTGATCAAATGTATAGGACATCATTCCAGCATAGGGTGATTCCTCCAGAATAAAAAGCCACAATAATGAAAAGATAAAGGGGGTAAGTGTATCTCATTCCAATTGTTTATTGAGAATGATATTAAGGAACTAATGAGAAGTTGGATTACCTAAAACCAATCCTATCCAACAGAAATAGCTTCCATTCATATTTTAGCAGATAGGAAAATGCCCTTTTTGCAAAATTTTGTTGGGGGACTCTCTAAACACCCCATTGGACCTCGTCATTTCATTTCTACATGTGGTCTTTCCAACATTTTTGAAGCTCCTAGGGCTTGGTGTCTAAGATATCTAATCTTTCATTGTTTGGTTCTCTACTTTTGGTTTTGGTTTTAAGCTCTCTTAGATTTTGGTTTCTTGCACTAAGGTTTGTTGGTTTCAGTTCGTATGTTTGTCTCTAGTTTTTAGTGGTTGGGGGAACTGATTTTATTTAGTCCCTTTTTCCATTCCCCATCTTGTCAAGTTTATTGTCTATTTAGTGCCTATGGTTTTGTTGACCAAAATCGGTCACCTATGTTTTCCTGCTCTTGGATTAATAAAAAAAATGATGTCAAAAGACAAAAAAAAAAATTAACTATTATAAGTTCATTATGTAGCCCTCGGTCTCAGCTTCGCCATGCATTTTTTGGATCACAAATCTGAGTTTGTATACTCAAGATATCCAAGTTTAAAGTTTAAGTGGAAAATGACGCCTCTTCCATGTGATAAAGCTAATTTCTCAGACACATATCCAAATTTTCTCGGGCCTAAGACCCTTTGTTTCTTCAATTTCTCGGTTTCAAAACCCATAAAAATTTTGTATTATCTCTCTTATGGGCACCCACCATAATTCTCCACTCTTCTTTTATCTCTTTTACCATATCACCTTTTCCATACTTAGTTTAGTTTTTTTTATTTTTTCGTGCTCTTCTCTTATTTCCCACACACTTATCACCTATTTCCCATGCTTAGTTATTTTTTCAATTCTTCTCCTCACCCGACTCTGTTATTCCCAAATTTCTCCCTCAATCCCGACACCTACAAAATTCCCTCCCCTCTCACTTCCCCTCTCGTTCCACCCTCCTCCCATACTTAGCCATATTTTGAGTTACGACAGGGATGGACACCAACCATTCCCTTACCCCCTCACCTCACTCCCCAACCCAACACTCACCCCACTCCTCTTATCCCCCCCCCCTCCCCTATTGCATACTTAAAACTTTTTTCATTTGTTTTTGAATCTCATACACACCCCTCCCCCTCACATTCCTCGCCCCCGTGAGTCTGAAAGTCTGCTCCCCTCATTTCCCCCTCCCCCACCTCTGCCACCTAGATTTCTACCCTTCCCCCTTTCTGGTTCACTTCTCTCCTCACACTTTACCTATAATTTAAAATTTTCACATTAAAACCAAACCAATAAGAGATTAACACTTGTCATCAACTAAAACCATATTCCACCAATCCTATAATTTAATATTTTATTTCCTAGCCACTAAAATTCTTACACATGGCAATTTTATGAGAGTGACACATGGCACACTCTTATTGGATACATATGGCAGATTTTTACCTATCATATGAAGACATGTGGCATCTCATCATTGGTGACATGTGGCAGTATACCAGTGGCGACACATGGAAATATTTGTTTGGCACATCAACACGGTGACTCAACAGTGTTGACTGGGTAGATTGGTGGTAGACTTGGCATGCAAAATTATTATTGTATTCAACAACTTTCAAAGGGTCAAATCCTCCAAGCTCCATAATCTCCTTTATTATTGTTTCTTATTAATTCTATGTAGCACTTAACTTTATGTACCATTATATACCAAAAACTCCCATGCATGTGGGATAACTGATGTGAAGAAAATGACGAAATTCATCCAAGGGCTGAGATTTTCCCAT
>ML794754.1:195328-258289 GCA_009831015.1 Picea engelmannii
TCAATGAAATCCCAAAAGGTGCTTGTTGAATTTCATGAAGGAATTTGTGGAGGACATTTTGCACCTACAACTACAACACATAGAATTATGAGAGCGGGTTAGTACTAGCCAACCATTTTTAAAGCTTCATATGCAACGATTAGAAAGTGTATTTCTTGCCAAAGATTTTCTGGAAAAATGAAGAGTAGCGATGTTGTTGCATTCTGTAACAGTTGAAGAACCTTTTGTATAGTGGGGACTTGATGTCATTGGCCCAATTAATCCTAAGCCCATCAAAGGCCATTCTTATATTCTTACTGCAACTCACTATTTTACAAAGTGGCAAGAAGTTGTAGCCCTCAAGAAGGTTGATTTTGAAGAGCTCATAAATTTCCTCAAAATGAATATTTTATCAAGATTTTGAGTTCCAGAGAAGTTTATTACAAACAATTGATTAATATTTATCAGGTCAAAGATTACCAAATTTTGTGGAGAATTTGGTATTATAATGGGACTATCTTCAAACTATTGTCCTTAGGGAAATGGTTTAGCTGAATATACAAACAAAACATTGATCCAAACCCTTAAGAAAACAATTGATGTGAATCAAAGAAATTGGCATGAAAAACTAATAGATGCATTATCGGCTAGTAGACTTACACTAGAAGATAGCATTGGGTTGTCACCATACACACTGGTATATGGGAAAGAATCAAAACTACCAATTCATCTAGAAAAAAGAAGGTATAATCAATTGATGCATATGGAGGAATAAAGGAATGAGGCATTGACAAAAATAAATCAAAGACAACAATCTATAAAAAGATATTTTGATCAAAGTTTTTCAACCAAATATTTTCAAAAAGGACATCTAGTATTGTTGTGTAACAAATCCAAGGAGAAATATTCTTTGCATATGAAAGTTGAAGTGTTGTGGATCGGCCCCTATGTGATTGAAAAAGTCTTGGGATACAATTCTTATTTTCTTAGAGACATGAAGGGAATAGTTCAAATGTTGCTAATCAATGGACAACATATTAAAAAAAATTCTCTTGATCAATCTTTCTATCACCTATACATAGTGTTATAGAAAATTTTGCCTCGCTCCGTTGATCTTTCTTTGATGGCTATGACCTGTCGACGCCACTAGTGAAATAACTCGTCATTGTAGGGGGTTAGCACCCTAACACCTCCTAGCTTCCTCATCACCTCAGTCCATCGTGACATGGCTGGATTGTGAAGTCCATGTGGAGTAATCTCTACTCTAGGGCTCAAACATGGAACCCTCTCAAAGAAAAAACTACATAGTATGGATGTGAACCCGAAGTTCCTCATTTTCTTTTGTTTTCAATCCATAAACTAGCTCTTCATGTTGGTCAGTAGTGAGTTACACCAATCATAAACAGTGGGTCTCAAACATTCCACCACGTAGAACATGAGTGGCCTCGACACCTGGTGCAATGAGTCTAACCCTAATATCTGTGTGAGTACAAGTGTGATGATCTTTAGGCTCAGGTTCTCGATCGCCCTGATAGGGAATTGGCTCCCTACTTTATTTGTGCCTACAACACAGTGGGTGGAGATGTACTCTTCCATAGTTCTCCCACCTCCATCCCCTCAGGCCTTGAGATTCACCATCTCTCCTCGGTGAGACAACCCTATGATGAAGTATATGTCATCCACTTCAATCCTCAATGGTTTCCCATTGAGATTGAAGGCCTATGTCTCTGGATCCAAATAGTTTATTAGTAACTGGAGCAACCTTACTTGAGCTCTCAGTCCTTTGATAGCCAAAAATATATAAATACCACATATTTTCAAAGCTTGTTGGGCCCTTGTGTCTCTTTGTACTATTTCATACACCTCCTCATGCTCCCTTTCCCTTGTTTCAATCACCATCCTGCAAAGGAAAAGCCATTTTTTGAGTTAATCCTCTTTTAAAACATGTTTGTGGATGTGTACGTGAGATATTTTTATGACAGACCCATACAGGGCTTCATATACGTAGGTAGGCTTCACTTTTCCGTGTACGTGTGGTCGTATATGTGGCCCGATAAACTGTCACTCATGTATTCCCTAGTTTCTAATTAACTTCCTTTAATACGCAAAAAATAGTGACTAAAATTGAAATTTAAACCATTGAAATTGAAGAGAATGGGATAAGCACTTACTTGGTCCAAATGGTTTATAATTTCGTTGATTGTAGCTCCCACAATCGTCACTTGAAGATCGTGGGAAAAATGGCCTCAAAAACACTATGTGGGTAAAAAACTCAAATGGTATGGTAAAATTTCTTATTTTTACTATTAATAGAAATTTTTTACCCACTTTATATATGTTTTCCCTATTTGTTTCTATTTTTGCCCTTATGGACTAATAGCACAGTGAAAGACATGGTTTGAAGTGGTTTTGTCCAGGATTTTAATGGATTTCCAACGTCATCTCACTCATTTGTATTTCCAGCAAGTATATTCTATCACCAGCATATAGGATAGGTTCTCACCCTACTTTGCATTTTTTCATCGTCCTATGACCGTGATTCATATGCCCTAGGTACAAACCCATTTTTTAGAGACACGAAACCTTCTCACTACTACTAGAAGTGTCGTTATTAAGTGGTAGATCCTTACCAAACATGGGTGCCCTAGTTAGAACACTTATGTAATTTGGTGCACATGCAGATGTTACTCCATAGGACTGGGAGTTCCTTATATTCCCAACATGAATTTGCGTTCAAACCACATTTTCTTACTAAAGATCATTCTGACCATTACCTATGGGACTTCCCCCGAGTCTTGGTTAAGCTCTTTTCTGACTCCCGAAAAAATGAAAAGATTGTTGAGTGAACTTGTCTCTTTCATACTCATTAAATGGTTTTGAAAGGATGTATACTCTAGTATAAGTTTAACCCTTTTCCATACCAAGTAGACTACTTACAAAAAAGGAACACTCTAGTCACCATTGGCTAGAAGAGTTCTTCTGGGTATTATTTTATACTTTTTCGAGCCTAAGGTACTAACATCTATGAAAAAGGACACTGGTTGAGTTAAGTTGTAATTGCATCCCATTATCCTACTTGCATTTTTGAGCCTATTTCCAGCTCTCGCTTTCTCATTGTAAGCCTATCACCTCAAAAATTCTCATCACTATCCAAGCAGTTCCTTTCATATATCCTTTGTAGCTTGACACCCTTTACTTGTAGAGGAAATATCCCCACGAGCATCCATGCCCCGCATGCATTCCCTTTCATTAAGCATAGGTATCTTCCACTGCTTGGAACTATTTTCTTATCTGTGACACTCTTTTCCTCTCCAGTATCATAGCATTTATTTGACTGTGAAAGAACCAAAAAAAAGACGGGTGGGAAAAGAATATTATCTCCTATCGGTAGCAATCGTGTCACCTTTGAATAGAGTGAAAACTCTTGAGTCCATTTCATCCAAGGTTTGGGTTTAGCATGGCCCTAGGAATTTTACCTTGTTACTTAGAGTCTACTCCTCTGTCTGGTTACTCTTCCAGTCCCTATGGAGATTTTGTCGATGCCTCCTGCATCGCAAAATTTTGTTAATGATCAGTGTTAAGACTATGTTGTCTTAGTTATCCATTTGTCTCATGCTCTTGTTCAAAGGAAGTATAAGCATGCGTAGGCCATTCCTCAGAACTCTCTACTTTGCATGTCGGCCATTCCTCAGAACTCTCTACTTTTCATGTCGGCCATACCCTCAGTGGATCTCAGAATCACATGAAGTTGTTGTCCTACCTTGCACCCTAGTCCTACTTTCATCATTGTTAGGTAACCTTGAACATATCAAATGACACATCCTCATTGGTCGTTGACTGGGGGGTTTCCCTTGTGTTCAATAGAAATAAATCTATTCACACATTGGGATTCATGCAGTGTCTTGGATTCCATTAGCCCTATTGGTGGTTTCCTTTCCTTTCTCAGCAATCTTCCTCATTGGCTTATATTCAAAGGGTCTCTTTCATGTACTACTTGCATCTAGTGCATGCGAGAGACATACTTAGTCATTGGTTTGTGAACATCCTATTCGTCTGACATCCTAATCATCAAGATATTGCTTTGTACTTTGTGTTGGTTGATGAGAGATACCTTAATGATCTCCTTTCATTGGGTCTCCTTCCATTAACTTTAGCTCATCTATTCTGGAATCAAGATCTAGATTCTTATGAGTACCTAAAGGCTTGCAGTCATTAGTGGTAGGTTCTCCCGTCATCGACAATTGGGAATGCATGAATGTCTCATGATCAATGGATTCTTCAAGTGTTCAACCTCAAAACCCTTATTCACACTTTTCGAATGTACTTGGTGCCTTGACACCTACTTTCATTATCGATGGGTTGTCTCGCGTTTGTTAACGGTATACCTTAATGATCAGTAATCAAATGAAGTCTCATTGTGTTTGACTTCAACTCCTCTATTCACATAATGTAGACTTGCACCTTCGACAGATAGTGTAGAATACCTCCAGCTTACAGTAGCATCCCCTATATCTTTTGTTGTCTTTCATTGGACCAATACTTACATGACTTCAGTAATCATGGAAGATCATATTGTGATCCATTGTATACATATATCTTTAGTTGATTTTGAGACTAGACTCCATTGTGTCTTGTTCGTGACTATGATAGCCTATGGCATGTGTCCACTTTGTATTGCCTATTCATGGCCATGAATAGATATTTGATATAGATCCACATGGATCTATAGCACAATTCAAATTGGCATCCATGTATACATAGTCAATGTGAATTGTAATATCTTCATGAGTAACTAGCACTTCCAGCTGAGTTTTCATTACTCCACTTCTGGGAACTATGATGTATTTCGGCCATCACAGATGCTCCTATGAACTCACACATTAGGGGGCATATGTTATAGAAAATTTTGACTCGCTCCATGCATCTTTCTTTGATGACCTTCCATTTCCCTCTGAAGACTTAAATTCCCCATTTTTTCCATTCCAGAGATAAAATTCATATTTTTGCCCATATACGTGACCTACTAGTTATGCAAATCACATATATCCAGGTTTCTCCACTACGGATTGTCAAGAAATGCAAGACACTTCCACAATAATCCTAGCAGAAGAGAAGAAGACTTTAGTCAACAACGCAAATGAAAACAAGAAAACACACAGTACACCGAGATTTTACCCTGAAACCCTTAACCAGGAGAAACCAGCATTCCTTTGAGCTTTCTTTGTTGGACAACTAAGAGGGGGGGTGAATCAGTTGTTACCATTCTTAAACAATTATGCTTATTTTAAACTCTTTACACATCATTTAATGACAGTCACAATAATGCAAGGAAGTAAGCAATAGAACATTCAGCATTAGTCACACATATGAGATACACAGAGATAAATATTTCCTGAGGAAACCCATACAGTGTAAAAACCTCTTCTTATTTATATGATAAGTAATCTTTACATTCTTTACATTATTATACATATGAGCACCAACTCATAATGAGGCTACAACCTCTGTTTTGCAAGCAGCAACTTGCTGAGAGCACCAACTCTCTATTTTCTCTAGCACCTACTAGAAGGAAGCACCAACTCCCTAGTTTCTCTAGCACCCACTAGAAAGAAGCACCAACTGGATGGAAGCACCAAATTCCATTCACATAGGCACCAACCTGTATAACAGAGAACAACAGTTCTCCCTTGCACCACCCTGCCACCCTGGTTTCTCTGGCTGTAACCAGATGGAAGCTACAACTCCATGTGTTCAAGCACCCACTTGAACCTTTGAGGACAACAATCCTCCCTAGCACCTCCCTACCACCCTGAAATATAAATCTTTGCTATTAAGACTTATTACAGTGATATAAAGTTCTTCAATGGCTTACCGGTCTGATCACTGTTCTTCTACATTGCATTGCTCTGTCTGCATCAGTGTCTTCTGCACACTCCTTGCGCTTTCTGTTATTTTTCCTTTTATGCTCTATGTTCCATGTCCCTTCAATGCACTATTCCTCTTCTCTGTGTTTCCACTGGTGCACACTCCTCCTCCTACACTCCTTGATCACCCTTAACAACAGCAACCCTCATCTCTTCTTTGTCCTGCATACTTATAGTCTTTGTGCTCCTTGTGCATGCTCTCTAGCCATGCTTCTGCATTCTCTCTCCATGTCGAGTGCTCTGCCTGATCATCATCGCAACTCTTCATCTTATCTGGCAGTTGAACCCATGTGTCCATCATCATTGGGTGTTATGTTGAGATTCCTTAGCCTGTCTGGCAGTTGAGACTCTTCGTCTTCTCTATCAAATTTGAGTTGATCCTCTCTGTTGCAGTTATAGGCTTCAACCCTCTTCCATCTGTCAATCACCTCTAAGAATAGTCTTCATTCCACTAGAAGATGCCTCAAGCCTCTTCATCTTCTCTAGTGATCACACTCAGGCCTGTTTCATTCCTTTGGCAGAAGCCATCAGTCGTTTCTAGCAGTTACACTCTGAAGTGAAACAGTAGCCCTCCGATCATATTCAAGTTCACTTACACTGTTGGATGGACTTCGTAGGGTCTTGCGTTTAATTCATCATTTCACATTTCAGCATTTCAGGATTCCTCTGGTTGAGGTTTCTTTACGCTTCATGTATTGATCCCAAAAACTCTGAATTTGAGCTTGGTTGCACTAGCTCCTTCCTCCATCTTTCGTCGATGTCACCAATGGCTGTGACCACAGGCTGAGCCAAAATGTGTTTCGCATTTCGGCATTTCGGCAATCCTGTTGTGAGCCATCTCGACTCTCCAAGTCGCGATCTCCGAAACTCCGAAAAAAAAGGAGCTTAGCTGGACTAGCTTCGATCATTTTGGCATTTCGTATTTCGGCATTTCGCATTTCAGCATTTCGCGAGTTCAAGAAGTTAGGGAACCCTGTTCCTTGACTTTCCAGTCATCAAAATGACGATCTGTCACCACGTGTCCTATGGACCCAACGGTCCAGATCTTGTCGTGATTTTGACACTTCATGGGCCTTCGTCATGTCTGATCAACGGTCCAAATCAATCCTCGATCCAATGGCTAGGATTATTTTGCGATTTCGCATATCGCGACTTCAAAGGTTACAGTTCCTTTGTTCTTTGATTTCCCGGTCTATGAAATCCTGGTAACTGAAACTCCGAAATGGAGTCAGACCAACATATTTTATCATTTCACATTTCGCCGCTTCGGGAGTCCTGTTGCGAGGGTCCTTGACATCTCCAACTCTCGGTTTCCGAAATCCCGGTCGAAGTGCCTGTTTTGGGTTTTTGGGGTTTTGCATTTCGCAATTTCGCGACTCCTGTGATGGAGAGTCTCGACTCTTGATTCCTCCAACTCCTAGCATCCGATCCTCCAGTAGATGTGCTTGTTTCAGGTTTTCATGGTTTCACATTTCGCGATTTTGGGACTCCTGTGGGGAAGTGTTTCGACACTTCAACTCTCGGTTTCTGAAACTGTCTCCTACTTTTGGGATTTCGGCATTTTGCATTTCGCGATTTCAGGACTCCTGTGGTGAAGTGTTTCGACACTTCCACCTCCTGTTTTCTGAAACTGTCTCCTGCTTTCGGGATTTCGGCATTTCACATTTCGCGATTCCGGGACTCCTGTGGTGATGTGTTTTGACACTTCCACCTCCCAGTATCCGAAACTCCGAAATGGAGTCGAATCAATTTATCCCTGATCTTCCTTGCTTGCATGTTTTCCAACAAATGATCATGCACACTCTTGCACTCTACATGCACCTCTACACTTATCCTCCTGAGCTTACATAGTCCTTGTTTTTCCATCGCTACATACTCTGACCTTGTCATCAATGACAAGCACACCTGTCTGTAAACATGCCAACATTCTTTTCTCTTGTTGTCTTATTCAATATGAATAAAAGGTTACACCCCTAACCTTTGTCCACACCTAAGACACAATCGACATCATAACCTCTGGCACAGGAAAGAACAAACCTGTAGCCAAATCGCCTTACATATGCATGACCAACAACCTACGATTACCATGCATTAGCATTACAACATTAGAATTCTCGCATTTTCTAACCTTTGCAGAGTTACAACACACCTCCTTATAAGATTTACAATATAAAAAACCCTAAATATTGGCGCCCAAAAATGGTTACAGATCTATGCATAGCATTGTCTACAAATCCCACAAATCCTAGGATTTTGTTATAGTCGACTCCAAGTCGGGTTTACCAGTTGACCTTCATTCAGTATCTAGTCGATCGTCTCATGCCCACACTTTGAATTCCTATTGGTTGACTTGTTATCAATATCTTTGACTTCGAATTTACCCAATTGACACCCTCGACCTTCGACTTGTTGTCGATCTACCTTGAATTTGACATGTTTTCGATCCACCTCGACTTCGACCTGTTGTTGATGTTGTCGACCTACCTCGACTTCGACCGTCAATTGATCCACCTAGACTAGACTTTTACTACAAAGAATATAACAACCCAACATTCTCCCACTTGTTGTCTTCTTTGCTGAAATAATTAATTCCTTAGCTTTCGCTCACAGACCCAGACCAGCAATGCCCATTGCCTCTCTGCACCAAGAGAACTTCACAGCACTCACAAACTTGGTCAATGAATCTCCTATGTTTTCCAACGTGTCTAATTTCTCTAGTATCACCTTTACTCTCCACCATATCTCTTACGAAATGGTATTGTACATCAATGTGCTTAGTCTTTGAATGATAAGCAGGGTTCTTTGCCAAAAATATTGCACTTTGATTGTCGCAATTCACCTTCATAGCTCTCTGCCCAAACCTGATTCATGAACACAACCTTTGAATCCATGCGACTTGTTTTATTCCATAAGAGGTCGTCATTTATTCAGCTTCTATTGTTAACAAGGCTACGACTGCATGTCACTTGATCATCTAGCTTATTGCTCCACCACACATCTTGAAGACATATTTGTTGGTCGACCTCCATCGATCCAGAGCTCCAACCCAGTCGGCGTCAACAAATCCATGTACATCTAATTTACCACTATCACCTATAGTTATCCCTTGGTAGCATATAGCATAGTCCTTTATGCCACACAAATACATGAATACTCTCTTGACAGTTGTCTGGTCATCCTTTCCAGGTGTCGACATGTACCTGCTCAACACTCCCATTGCATGGGCAATTTATGGTCAAGTGCATACCATCACATACATTAGACTACCAACAACACTTTCATAAGGAACACATGCCATGGACTCTATCTCTTCCTGTGTCTTTGGACATTTTTCAGTAGTAAGCCTTGCTCCCACTGGAATTGACACCTTCATCGGTTTTCAATCCTGCATGTTGAATCATTTCAGAATTGTTTCAATATACTTTGTCTGATTAAACCAGAGGTTTTATAGCATCTTGATCTCTCTTAATCTCCATTCCTAGAATGAAGTTAGTTGCAATGATATCCTTCATGTTGAACTTGGAGGATAGTTTCTTCTTCACCTCCTTGGAATATATGCAGCGATCATCTTTGCTTCTCACAAATCCCAAACTAAGGATGTAAGTGTCAAACTTCTGGTACCACATCCTTGGTGATTTCTTTAGACCATAAAGGGATATTTTGAGTTTGCACACCAACTCTTGCTTTCCCTTTACTACAAATCCTTCAGGTTGTTTCATGTAGATTTCTTCTTCCAGGTCCCCATGTAGGAATGATGTCTTCACATCCATATTTTCTATCTCCAAATCGAATGTTGTAGCCAGAGAAATTAGTAATCTAATGGAATTTAGTTTTGCAACAGTGGAAAACATGTCACTGAAGTCAACTCCCTTGACTTGGGAATATCCTTTCACTACCAGTCGAGCTTTGAACATCTCGATTTGTCCTATGACATTCATCTTCTTCTTGAACACCCACTTACTACCAACAGGATTTCTTCCACTAGGTAACTTAACTAAATCCAATGTCTCATTTTTGTACAAGGATTCCATCTCTTCGACCATGGCATCCTTCCAGAGTTTACCCTCTGTCGAGTCGACTGCCTCACCAACTGACTTGGGCTCATTGTCTATGGAAGTTAACATGAATGTGGAAAAGAATTCGGGTAGACTATATCTTTCAACTAGTTTTCTTACTCTTTCTGACCTCCTTACCACCGGATTCAGTTTCTCCACCTCTTCCTTAGATTCAATCGACTCACCAAAATCATCTTCTTCGTTCCTCAGTTCAAACCACACCGTATCAGGATTATTCTCGGTCTGAAAAAATTCCTCAGGCTCAGATTTACCTCTGACTTCTCTAAATACCACATCTTGACTATACATTTTTCTCCTTGATGTAGGATCCCAGAGCTTATATCATTTCATCCCTTCTTTATATCCAATGAAAATATGTTTGACTACCTTCTTGTCCATCTTGCTCATCTTCTCCTTAGGAACATGTACAAATGCATCATAGCCAAATACTTTGAGATGTGCCACCAAAGGCCTCTTACTATACCATACCTCATTTGGAGTCATGTCGACTAGCACCAATGAAGGAGACATATTTACCAGATATCTTGCACTCTTGACTGCTCCGCCCAAAATTCATGTGCGAGCCCAGCACCACTGAGCATGCTCCTTGCCTTATACATCAACGTTTTGTTCATTCTCTCGACAACTCCATTGTGTTGTGGGGTATATGGTGTGGTATTTTGGCATGCTATGCCACACTTCTTATAGAACTGATCAAATTCCTTTCCACATAATTCACCACCATTGTCAACCCTCAACACTTTAATCCTTTTCTCTGTCTGGTTTTCCACAAGAGATTTAAACTCCTTAAATCTCTTGAAAACCTTTGATTTCTTCCTCAGGAAATATATCCATGTCTTCCTCGAAAAATTGTCTATGAAGGAGACATAATATAGGGATCCACCAAGTGAAGGCACTGTAACCAAGCCAAACACATCACTATGCACCAGTTCTAAAATCCCATTTTCCCTTGTTTCTCTAGATGGGAACCACACCTGACTTTGCTTCCCATATATGCAATGTTCACAAAAGTCAACTTCTAAACCACATTCATGAAAACCTTTAACCATAGATTTACTTTGCATAGCTCGAAGTCCTTTTTCTCCAATTTGTCACATCCTCTTGTGCCATAACCTATTCGGGTCTAGTTCATCATGTCTTGTCGAGTTGGTTTGAACCGACTTGGCTCGAGTCGAGTCATGTTGTATCGACATCGAGTCGAGTCGAGTCACATTTGAGTCGATTTCAAGAGAAATAATGATGTTGCATCCAATCAATTCGACATTCCCTAACAAATTGTACAGGGTACCAATTTGAACTCCTTTCATTAAGACCATCACACCTCTAACCATCTTGCATGAATCCTTTTGAAACAGAGTGTGCACACCTGCATCACTCATCTTGCTAACAGATATTAGGTTTTTTTCCAAACCCAGAATGTGTAGCACACCTAGAAGGGTTCTTTTCCTCCCATCCTGCAATGTCAGTCATACTCTTCCCCTTCCTACAATTCTGGTTTTTTATTTTTCCCCCAAGAACACATCACCCCCATCATATTCTTCATATTCACAAAACCATTATTTATTTTGTGTCATATGACAGAATTCTCGTGAGTCGATCAACCAAACATCTTGATCTGAATGTGTACTACTCGACGCCAGATACACATCACCTTGCTTCTTTGAGGTCGTCTTTCTCTCAGTCGACTACTTCTCATCGGATCCAACACTCACTTTTGTTACCTTCAACTTACAGTCCTTTTTATAATGCTCAGCTTTATCACATTTCCAGCATCTTCACGCCGACTAAACCGAAGATTTAGATCTACCCTTAGACTTAACCTTTCTACTGGAGAATCTGCCTTTGTCTCTGTCTATCGGTCGACCTCTCAGTATCGGACCATCTTTGGTTGATCCTTCCATGTTCTTCCTTCTCATTTCTTTCGATAGTAGAGAAGCAACCACGTCCTCTAGCACTAGTTTGGTTGTATTACTCCCAATAGCCACGACTAAGCTATCCCGGGAGTTTGGAAAAGAACATAATAGGTCGATACACTTCTCCTCATTAATGATCTTAATATCCACAGACAATAATTGGCTTAACACGGTGTTAAGAGAATTTAAATGCTTAGTCACCAAACTAGAATCACTCATCCTTAGAAGATATAGTTTCTTTCTGAGAAACAACTTATTTACCAGAGATTTTGAGTGCTTCTCTCACAGTTTCTTAGTCGAATCTTCACCCAAGACATTCAACAACACCAAATATGCAAGACAAAGTTGAATCGTACTTCTTTCTCGTCTTTTGAGTTTCTCCCATTCTTTCGTCGACATTCTTGTCGACTGGGTACCTGGAAAAACTATTGTCGATTGTTCTTGATCCACAAGAAGATCTTCCATTTTAAGCTTCCAAAGCTAAAAATTATGGCCATTAAACTTTTCTATCTCTATTCTGGAACTGGTCACCATTCTTTTCCACAATCTTTAACAGAATTTATGACTTACGACTCTTACTATACCTAGGGTTTAGTCCTCATATTCAATATTGGAAAATCAAGATCTAAAATACTCGCCAAAGCATAGCACCGCTATGAACACTCACTTTTCAGGGTAAACCTAAGCTCTTATACCACATGTTAGGAAATGAAGGAAAATTACACACTAATCCTAGCATAAGAGAAGAAGAATTTAATCAAGAACACAAATTAAAACAAACAATCACACAGTACACTGATATTTTACCCTGGAACCCTCAAGGGAGAAACCAACATTCCTTTGAGTGTTTTTCTCTCTTGTTGTCATATTCAATTTGAATAAAAGGTTACATGCCTAACCTTGGTCCACACCTAATACACAATCAACATCATACCCTATTTCACAAGAAAGAACAACCATGTAGCCAAGTCGACTTACATATGCATGACCAACAACCTACGATTACCATGCATTAGAATTACAGCATTAGCATTCTCGCATTCTCTAACCTTTGAAGAGTTAAAACATGCCTCTTTATAGGATTTAAAATAGGAAAAACCATAAAGATTGGCACCCAAAAATGGTTACAGATCCATGCATATCATTGGCTACAAATCCTACAAATCTCGGGATTTTGTTACAGTCGAATCCAAGTCGGGTTTACTAGTTGGTCTTCATTCGATCTCTATTCGGTCGTCTCATGCCTACACTTCAACTTCTTGTCTTCGATATCTTCGACTTCGACTTTACTCGGTCAACTCCCTTGACCTTCGACTTGTTGTCGATCTACCTTGACTTCAACCTATTGTCGATCCACCTCAACTTTGACCTGTTGTTGATGTTTTCAATGTTGTCGATCTACCTCTACTTCTACCATCATTTGATCCACCTCAAATAGAATTTCACTGCAAATAATATAACAACCCAACACAGCCCACATACATCGGGTTTGTTTCTCAAAAATTAAAAAATATGTCAAGTTTCCATGCTAGGTCACGAGATCCATGATCCTTGACCTTCCATATATTGGAAACGCTCCAACTAAACCCTTTAATTCCATGTGAAGGCTATAAATTGAGCCATATCCAAGCCTTGAGAGGATTCAACACATTGAGAGCAAAGACACTCTAGAGAAATTGCACTTCATATTGAGTCTGCATCCCTTTGTCCTTGAAAGTCTGAACTTCTTGTGTTCAACCCCCAAGCTCTTCTTACCTTGTGATGGAGAACCTCATTGACTCCTACTTATGAGCTTACCTTTGTGGAGGATTGAAGTGGTGGAGGCCTACCTAGAGGGACTTAGTTTCTTGGTTCTGATATGTGTCGTTACAAAAGTTTGTCACCTATTTACTTCTGTTGATTACATTGATAGAAATACTATTTTCTCGTCCAATTGATATCTTGCAAATATCTGTATTTGTTTCCATGGGCGTATTTGTTATGTATGTTAATGTATTATGCTAATTTATATGCTAACATTATATATCATTACCACATGTTTCTGTATCTTGTTTATTGAGGACAAGTTGTAGGTACAAGGATTTGGTTCGTGTGTTCAACGGTGGTCTTCTTCAAACGTTCGGACAAGGTAGGATTCTAGCCTTCTCTTGCTATCATTTCATTTATATAGTATACTTGGGATTAGATTTGATTTATGGGTGGCATTTCGTCTGATGTGGTTTTCCCCTAGCCACAGAGAGATTTTCCTCATAACACATAGTTTTATTTTTCCTATACATACTTTATTCTTCAATCTTTTTCCTCATACTAACTCCATGCCCAATGGGTGAGATTTTGGATTCTTACTAACCCGTAGGGGGTTGCACTCCCACAGCTGGAGCCAATTGTTGATCTTGAAATATGTTAAGTTATAAAGTATCTCTCTCCCTTGTATATTCGTTCCTACACTTAGAAAAAATTTTAATTTGTGGCGGGTTGATCAATCTTGTTGTAACTTCCACCATCCCCAAAGTGCACCACTTTGTTCCGCCATAATCAAAATGCACCAATACTTAGAATCTTCTCGAAATACTTCATGGGGTCGCACATATTGTCTTGTAAGTCTAATTTTCCATAATCACCAAAACACACATCAATATTTCACCACCCTCATTTTACTCTACACTTAGAATCTTTTTCTTCACCACAGGTTGATTACTTGTTCATCTCATATCCAAATCTTCATCCGTCCACTTCATGATACTTAGTTGTTTTTGAAATTTCACTTCCCTCTTTAACTTTCCACCGTGGAAGTGGATATCTTGTCATAAGTCTTTTGAAACATTTTATTTTTGTATGTCCATCTGCTTTTGGGTACTTAGTCATTTTCGAGAATTTCTACTATGGGTCAATGGAGTTTGGTCTTATTTGAAAATATCTTTATATCTTTTCACCACTCTGTGGTGAATGCTCATTCTTCTTGTCACGTTCCTCGAGTAACATTAAATGTTAAATATTACAGAGAGTAATAAGTGGTTAAGTATCAAAGGCCACATTTAATGGTGATTTTCTTGAGACCATCCTCATTAAATTCAAATTAATTATGCCTAATCATTCTTTCGAAATAAGATCTTCAAGCTTTATTAGCAAAAATAATTTATTTGATACTAATTGCTAGCTTGCCAATTTAACATATTTTACATCATCAGTTGGTCTCTTTTTAACCATTTCACCCTATCCGCACACCTGTTTATTATGCCTATTGTTGTATTTTCCCACACTTCTGAAGTTGATATGTTTAACAAACCTAATGTTTTTGGTTATTATAATTTCCCTCATTTTTAATGATTTAGAAGTGGTTTAGACTAATCTTGCCAATGAAGGTTTGTGACAGCTCTGTGCCTACACCAACACTATCGTTCCCATACCTAATTTTTACGTTTAGAATACATGCACACCTTCGGGGCCGAAAGGAAGAAATGGGTTTTGTTAGGAATACCCTCAATATGGTTCCATGTTCACTAATTTGCACCCAGGTCGCACATGTGGACCTCCAGCGCATGGTAAAACTCATGGTCAAACTTGTGTCAGAATTAGCAACAGCATACTTCAGGCTTGCTTTCCTAAAAAATAAAGAATAATCTAGAAATTATGGAACATGGGTTTTGTGCATAATGGTCTGATTTGGGTAACACGGTGGCACTTTTCAAAGATAAGGAAGGATATGGGAGATATGGGTGTTTCTCCAATATGGGTTTGTCCAAATTCACAGTTGCACCTGCCTTCTTCAATTAACATAATAATGGGTGCATCCAGTGAGTAAGGGAGACTGAATCAAGCTATTCTCAGTATTTTTATGTCATGTAAAATCATTTGTTATCATGTCTTGGTTATCTTTTCAAACCAAGATCAACTATAAAGAGGAAACCAAATATCTTGTAAGCTAATTATGCTTAGAATAGGCCGATTTGAGGGAATTAGTTTTGATCCATTCCCTTGCTCTTATATATATATATATATATATATATATATATATATATATATATATATATATATATATATATATATATATATATATATATATATACAACCATGGAGAAGAGAGGGGGATTAGTATTGATGTAGGAGGGAATTAGTATTGGAGATCCATGCTTGAACATTTGTAATCCTTCATTTCATTCAATAAAAATCAGTTGTTGATATTTTTCATGTCTTTCAAGTACTCATTTAGTCTATAAGATTTTTCACAATGTGTGTTAGGTTTGCAGAGGCCCCCATTCTCTACATACATTGTGCTACTTTTATTTGCTTTTAATTAGCAAGTTCTACTATAGATCTAATTCCTTAGAATACATTGCATATTGTTTCCTTTCTTTTTATTCATTGCTTAGTGATTCATTTCCTGTAGTTTGTTAGCATAAGATAGAATAGGATTTCATTCCACGTTTATTGTGCTTGCATCTCAAAGCTTACGAGCCCAGGGTTGATGTTTTTATGTCTAGAATTTATACATATATTTCCACCAACACTAATGTTCAGAAAGATTGTACATAACTTGCCAACTCTTTAAACATGATGGCCAGAAGGAAAGAAATATTTTGTGGAGATACTCTCAATATATTTGCACGAGAAGACCCAAAATATCATTGGTCAAGAGCTTATAAGTACTATTCTATGTTGATGGCTCAAGAAAGAAACATTAATCATATTTGGATATTAGGGATTGTTAAGGCATGGTGTGTCCCAAAACTTTTTGATGCTACATAGATCATTTCATGGTGCATATACAAGTACGAAAAGAATCAAAGAATCATTCAATTGCAGGGATAGTCCCCAATTTAAGGTTGATGAAGATAAAGAATAGAAACGGTGGGAGGGACATGTTGCTGCAATATCTTGAAGACCCTGAGAAAATGCCAGATGATTTATCAATTATACAGGTCAGTCGATTGAGAAAAACATATAAAGAAATGGCATGGTTTCGAGCTACATTTCTTGGAAAAGAGTCAACTTCTACAGTTCCTCGTCTAGCTCTTTATATTTTATATTTTTCTATCCAATAAAAAGTGATTTTCAATTGTCAAAAATTATCTATTTTGAAATATCATTCTAGTTATCAAATTTTAGAAAGAACAAGAATTTCTTTATGTCTGTATACTTAACATTTTCCATCGCATATTGTCATGTCTTTGAAGGTTTTCATTTAGCAAAACAAGTTAATTGAAAGTTAGACCTTGTTCATACATGGTACGTTGCTCTGTGGAAGTAGAAGGCAATGTACCATTTTTATGAATTCTATGATGTGTTTGTTTCTTCTTTCAAGAAAATCATATTTGGAAATGGTACTTCGATACTATCAATGGATGCAACAACCTTTTTAGACAAAAGGGGAAGTTTTGAGGAAAATGAAAAGTATAGCATCATTAGAGTTTACTGCTCTAGAGAAGCCCCAATTTACCTTCCATTTTAAGTTCCAAATAAAATGTTTGTAATAGAAGTTTGCAGACAATGCAGATTTTGGGCATGTTTCTTTTATGAGAGGAAGAAAAAGAAATTCATTTACATACCATGGAAAATTGGTGAAATTACATTAAACAATGCTTGAAAAATTGATGAATTTGCAATCCAGTTTGACCAATATAATTTGAAGATGGAAAATCAAATAAATGGGTTCGATCCCAATCAATGTTTTATGAATCACATGACTTCTGTTGGTTTTAGTGTATCATATGAAAATACATATTTATTCAGAGAAGAATAAGAAGAAGATAATGAAAACAACACTAAAGCAGTTCTAATGGGAGACCTTGAAATTGTTCTTAGCACAAATGAAGCACATAGACACCACAGAAGGGTTGTTAATGAACAAAACACAAGGTATCAAGATACTTCTCAATGAAGCGACACACCCAAGGAAAACCTACAAGTTGTAACTCAAGAACAAAAGAAATATTTAATTGAAAATTATGGTGACAGAGATGACCATGATCCTCCAAAAAAGATTCTTGAAAGACCTCAAAAGCTCACAATTAATATTAAGAGAAAAAGGCAGGAAAATCAACAAGAAATAGGTGAGCTCATACATGATGATGATGATTCCCTTGAGGACATGGATATGGATGTCAATATTGAAGACATAGAATTTTCAAACGAAGAGCAAAGGATTTAGGAAAGTAAAGAAATTGCGGCAGAGTTGGCAATGTAAGAACCAGTCTTCTATGAAGGCGAATCCTTAACTCTTCATAATACTTTATTTTGCAAAGACACCAAGACGTTAGTTTTGGAAAGAGTTAATTCAAAGGGAAAGAAGGTTTGGGGAAAAACAAATTCAGAATTTAATTTGAGCAGAGTTTTACCATCAAGAATTGCCAAGATTCATAGAGCTACCGATGATGCTCTAGAGATGTCAGTTGATGAAATGGAATCAGAAAATGTTATTCTTAAATAAAAGGTTAAAGACATGGAATATTCTTTAATGCCACCCCCTATATTTGCAAGTCCTATTGCCACTATTCAACCTAGGAAAAGCTATGACAAAACACCATAATCAAGTTCGAAGCAAAAGGGAACATCACGTCTACTTATTGCGGTCAGACATTATGTAAGAGAAAATATAAAAAAGAGAATGTCTCTTATATTAGAGGCATGGGATCTCGCAAGTAGCTTTGTTTCTTTAGGTTCAAGTATTACTAATTTAAGAGAGTACCTCCAGGTCGACCTCGAAAATGATGAGGGTTTACACAAGGATGATGTCATCACATTTGTCTTGAAAGTTTCTGGAATGAGTGAAATGAAAAGGAAGAAGGAATATTTACCATCCCCTGCATGCATCAAGCAATTTAAATCCTATTGGCTTAAAAGAATTAAAGTTTTAAAAGAAATATTGGTTGATGTTGACACTCTAAGTGTCAAAAAAGGGGAATTATATTTTAAATTGATTGAGTTAGATTTATCAGGAACTATAGGGGAATCCCAAGACCTGAAACTAATTCTTCATTCCATGCCTATGATGAGGGAGAAATTTCAAAAACACCTAGAAATATTGAAAGGTCTATCAGCGGAAAAATTCAATAGTATGACTGAGTAAGCGGAACATAAAGTAAAAAGTTGGCTTGTAATTTATGTCAATAAAAATGAAGATATTGAGGACACAATTCACCAACTTTCAATTGATTTAAGAGAATTAGAAGGTACATTATTTGATATCGAAGTCATATAGGAAATACCAATCAGAGAATATATCGAAAAATGGTTAAATCAAGATTTAATAAAAATCACTGAAGAAGATCAAGTGGAAATTGTTTGTATCGGTCGTGAAACTGCAAACCAAGATGATACAAAAGGAACATCGGAAAGCAAAGAGAGTGAGAGAAACACCATCACAGTGAGTAATACAGATCACATTCATCTCAATTCCTTTCTCTTCCCATTCAGAAGTCATCTAGTTGTGTCTTATCTGTCCCAAGAAAAACATAATTGATTTCTAATCACTTTCTTGTGTCTTCTTTTCAGGTCTATCCATGTTCCGTTCTTTTACTTTATGGTCCACTGGAGATCAATTCTAGTCCAAATTTGGACGAATGCATTTTATTCTCTTAGACTATCAAAGACTATATATTTTTTTAAAATCCCAGAGAACTACTTCATGGATAAACTTTAATAATATCTTTTGAACTCTGAGTTTTAAGAATTGGATATTTAAAGTTTTCCTATTATACTATGTCCTTTTTTCAATGAAAAGACTCTTTTAAAGTTCTCTCATATGTGGGCCTTTTATCTTTATTTCCTTGAATGTGATCGAAAATATCAAAATATGTGATGGATGTGAGAGCTATTTTATTTTTTCTTTAATTGTTATCTATTTCTATATAATATTTTTGCAAATATTATATTTTTATGAGTGAAGATTCTTGGTCCCTTTCTCAGAGATTCTTTGGTGTATGTATATTATTTTCAATTAGCGGTATTTTTATTTATTTGAGTGATAAATATTTGGAATTTTCTATTTAGCACTCTCTAATTTTTCATATTATCGTCCCAAGATAATCAAGATAAATATTTAAAGAATTTACAGAGGAGTACCACCTCTATAAAAACGCGGGGGGATATTTATATCTTCGTGAGGTTGGTGTTTGGACCTTAACAGATCTGAACATCAACAGGATCTAACCTCCCTAACCCCTCAAGTAGGTAGAATAACATGTTTTCTATGTAATAAAGGTTGACATTAGTGAATAAGGCCTACGTAATAATGTGAACATTTCTAATGTAAAAAGAATTAATATAATCTTTCGCTTCTAGAAATATCTTCCTCTAGAATGTTCTCTAGAAGGTAGAAATAGTATAAACAAGAGTAGAAAGCATGGGAAAGTTTTGTCTTGAGAATTATTTTATAATTGAGCTCTGTTCTACCCGAGGTTTCCCTCTCGAAGAGGCAAGTGAACTTGGCTTTCTATCAATAAAGGTATCATTTATGGTGTTATTTCTCTCTATATTTTTCTCTTTCTATTGATATTTGTTGTAACAATTTTGTTTCTGCTTTGCATTACACATCTGGTACCTTAAAAGTGGTATCAAAGAACTTTCGTCTACAGAATTTTAGAAAACAAATTAGGCTAGAGATGTGTATTTTGAACGTGTTTGAAGCACATAGATTTGTTGTTCAACAGGTAAAATTATGGTTGGGGAAGACTACATGCAGGAGATATAGTCAATTTCATGGGTTACCTTAAACAAATATTTCACCTTGTTGGAAACCTCGGTAACCCTTGTTGGTACCCCTTTGAGTAGTATCGAATTAGACAGTACCTGTACATGGCCATTCACTCCCATGTACCCTCAGGTATATAGGAGTCCCATAGGTCTCCTGAAACTATATATAGATTAGCTTATCAGTCATCTAAATCCTATAGTGGCACTGAGAACAACACATGGGAAGATCACTGTTGTGTACATGAGTAATCGGGTAGTACAACTAAGGTTACGGTCGAGCCTCTTTAGTTGGTTCCTTGAGATATTGGGTCGACTACTATTGTTGGACTTCATTGGTATATCATAGAGCTATAGCATAGGGAAAAATCTTGTCCATAAGAACCCTCAAAACCATAACCTTGTTGCTGAAATAGAACAAAACATAAACAGAGGGAAATTTTTGCAACACAACCCTGCCTCTTGCATCCAGGTTGTGAAATTCCTACACAATTTTCCATGTTGTCAATTTGGGAATTCGGGCATATTCTTTAGGTCGAAGTGTAACTATGCAGGAGTAAAAAAAATGAGTACAATGGTCCCATTGGCACTCTTATTTTGGATCTACCCCACTCGATTCCTCTCTTTTCACTAATCATCGTGGTACCCATCACTTATAAGCCTTTTTTCCTGTGGACCCACTCACCTTTTCCGACACCCTTATTTGGGACCTCTCCCATTAGCTTCCTCTCCTCACATTGATTGTAGTGGTACCCCTCACCCATAATCCTTTTATGTGTGAACCCACATGCCCACTTCTTTCTTTCTTACATCCCAAATGGCCACCACCCGCAACCAATAAATCCTAGCCTTGCAAACCGACAACAACCAAAACAAGAATAACATCTACCACATGACTTCCAACATTGCTTCTGTTGATTCCAAAGTTGAAGTCCTCGCTACCTGATTTAACAACCTCAATGGATTATTAGACTCCCTCAACAAATGGATGCGCCAATTCTAGGGCCCTACCTCCTCTAACCAAACTTTACACCTAGAAGGAGCTACATCCTCCCACCCCATGGTCTTTCATTCCAACCCCCTTCAAAGTGATCTATGTCTTCCCAAAGTTGATGTGAATAAATTTGATGGCTCAAACCCCACAGGCTAGGTTACTCAAATGGAACATGATTTTTCCTCACATGGAATTATTGATTATTTGGCCAAACTTCATATCGTTGTCCTCTATTTGGATCCTGGACACTGGAAATGTTTCCAAGGGAATAAAATTGCATGCTAAGGGTATATTTCTTGGACCCTATTTTTTTGTCGACCAATGATTTGACATCGACACCCATCAATTAGGCCACTTCACCAAGCTAAGATAGTTTGGTACAGTGGAAGAATATATTGCAAACTTTGAGCACTTGACTTTCAGAACTAATGGCATGTCTGACAAATTCTTCCGTGAATTATTTACTAGTGGCCTTCAAGATGAGATTCGATCCCATGTCCTAATGTCCCACCCACAGACTTGGCTTAAATCCACTCACCTAGCCAAGGAAGCACAAAAGGTAGTCTCTTCCAAAAATAGAAAACCCTCATTTATTCCTTATTCTCGGCCCACCACTCTCACCTCTCCTTATGCTCCTCTTAAGATCCATAAATTAACTAGAGATTAAAAGGTTTAATGTCAATTTAAGGGTCTTTTCTATAACTGTGATGACAAATATTTTTGGGGGCACAAGTGTAAGGAGAAAAATATTTTTATAGCCATTTATGAGGACGTTGTTGAAGAGGATGTCGTTGATTCCCCTCCTAAATATCTACCATGTTAGCACTGAGAGTCACACTTAGATTGTTTGAAGTGTAAGCCTAGAAACCATCAGAATTTTTAGAGTTGGATGAGTGATTGTATTAAAAAATGGATCAAACTGATAAGGTTCAAAGCCTGATCTAATGCACGAAATTCCAAAGACTATATTCCAGCAAAAAGGGCTATCATAATCTCCAACCAGCACATATTTTGAAAGATGAATAGAAGAAAATGTATAAAAACATCAAGACGAACAGTCAATTTCACATTAGGCTTGATTGACACATTCATAAGGTTGAAATTTCATTAATTAGGATCCTTCTAATCAAGAAATAAAGATTTGCTCCAAGAATAAATGCTTCACAAAATACACAGTAGATCATCCACTGCATATAACAATTTTTTTGATAAATCTGTTATCAATCAGTATTCCATTAGAGAAATAAGACAAAGAAAGTGTACAAAGAAAGGAGCACAAGTTGATCTTTGACTACACAAGAATCCTCCATCCAGATATACAGAGTCTGAGAGTTTACGTAATAGTAACAACCTTTTTCCTATCACTCCAACCCTTTCCTTATAAAAATCCACTTCATATATAGTAAATTGTCTATATCTACCATAAGGAGGTCGAAACCAAGGAGCTACATAGGATCCTCCTCCATTTAGGAGTCTTGTTACAAAATATTCCAACAAAAACCTAACAAATTCCTATTTTGGGGGATCTTGTCTATTGAGATAAATTCCTTTTGAAACGAGTCATGTTGCTTGATCTAGAGATGGAACACATGTCCCTCGTGTCCAAATAACTCCTAGGAGACCATTCGAGCCTTCCCTGACAACTGGCAGCCTTCCTATAGCTCAAATTTGTCAGACTATTAAAGTTCACAACGCCTTTGACAGCATGCGCTACGAACTTTCCTGTAAGTGATGTTTTTATCTTTTCTCCAAAAATACGAAGTGGGTCGCGCTTAATTTTTTTCAGAAAGTCAAAAACATCATGTTTTTGCTCCGCACCAAATTTCAGAGGAACCCGGATTGGCATTCAAAAGTTATGATCAAAACCATCCTCTGTTGTGTGCTAATGCTTACAAATTGTCATAAACTACCAGTTCACAGCATTGGTGCTGTGAACTTTCCTGTAGCATCCTGTTTCACTTTTGCAAAGCTTCAACACCTCAAAACTTATGCTAGGAGTCCAGAAATGTTTCAAAAAATCATTATATTGATATATGACTAGAGGAAACACCAAAACTTTTAATCATGGTTTAAAACTCATAGCCATCACCAAAAATGTTGTAAAATGAGTGAAAATAGAAACTTTGACCAAAATTGATGCTAGTTATGGAGGCTTAATGTCTTCATGTTTTGGTTCTCGAGCTTCTTCTGATAGCCACCATGGCCAACATTTATACTCACTGCTTGGATGTTTTCTGTAATTTGTTATGATAGTTGGTGTGTGAAAACAAAGTGAACAAGAGTTTTATGGTTTAATGACAAAATTGTTTTCCTAGAGTCCACCTTGTCCAAAGCTTTATACACATCAATGGTATGAGACAGAGCACCTTTCAAGAAGGAGGAATATAGGAACATCCATTGATATTTTTAATGAAAGGAAGACAATTGAAGCTTCTTGCTAATAGCAGGGTTTCAACAGCATAGATATAAGTTTGCAGCACTAATGAAGTATGCAATTTCAGGCTAGGTTCTCAAATAATTTGACCATACACTTCAGGTTTGATAGAGGTATCCTTTAATGGATTAATATTACACTTTAAAATGATGCAGAAAATGAGGGTTTCAACCAATTCTGGAAACACTTGTTTCTGTATCTGCATTATTATCCCAACTTATTTTTTAATTCTTTTTGTAATTAAGCCATTGTTTCCATCATTTTACATAGCTTTTTGTCATCACCTTCAGCGACCTTCTTCCTTTTTGGAAAACGCAACCCATGTCGCCCTTGGTTGGGGAATTCCTTATCACCTACTCCCGTTGACATCGTCCATAAACTCCAAGTATCCCATAGGCCACCTACCTCTGCTCTCTGAGTTTGTTCACTTTGTCCCACCTCTGGCACAACCTATCCCATGTCTAGTTGTCCCCCTGACACTTGACCTAGTTGTACGGTTGATGCCAATTATACTTCGCATATATCCCCAACCAAGGGCAGTATTGAGTCTCCACACATCTTGACTTCGTCCATGTACCTCCTCAGTTCTTGATCTCACCCAGTGGATTTCACGAAGCCCTTTGCTTCTTCGATTCGCGTCTCCCTTTTTGTCAACATCAGCACAGTTTCCAGAAGGGCGACAATATCTTGACTCTCATTACCTTTACAATGAGGAGTATCGAACGGCACAGAGAGAACCATCATTGCTCTATGTTATCGTTGACCCCCATAACATTCGACTTCAACACTTTCTCATGTTAACGGTGGGTCTTACTTTGCGACTATTGCAGTTGTTTTTATATTTGCTGAAGACCTCTGAAATTTGTTGGGCTATCTATAGAAATTTCAATACAAATTAAGTATTTCCTGTGATTATGCTGATCTAACAATTATATGCCACTGTTAAATACAGAATCGCTTCTACTATTATTCTTGCGGAAAATTAAACCACGATCATAAAGTGAAATATCAAGAACACATAACACAGAAGTTTTACCGGGAAAGCATAAAGCCAAAAACCCCACTATCATATATTATGTATATCATGGATCATGAAACAATCTCATACAAAACTCTAATCCAAGAGCTCTCAGTACAATACAATTGTCTCACACTGTCATACAAAAACTCGGCAAATACATGTGCCAATTTCTGTGTCCAGACAGCCTACCTCCTTTGCACAATCCCTGCAATTAGAATTCTCACAATGAATTCGAATTGCCTAGTTTTCACATGCTCATAAGCATATCCACTACATGTGTGCACTTCACTCAAATCACAACTGATAGCCAAATTGTCCCTTTCACTTGTTATCTCAACTGGGTCTCCACTGGATCTGACATGCATGTAGTTAACCGTGGAAAATCTTCAGTTGCATGTGAGTTCACTGATTTGAATTAATTAATAATTAATTCACTGAACTCTCACTAGTGCAAGTTTAGTTACAACTAGTACAACTAAGCTTAACTCACTTAACTACACTTATAATTCCGTTACAACTCCAAATCACTCAGTTATAAATGAGATAATAGATTAATATTTATTGTCCAAATTATTTAAAGGAAAAGTAAATTAGACACATGTTTCTTGTTGACTTTTCAACACTCCCTCTCAACAAGAAAGGGATTATCCTTCACCCCAATCCTGTCTCTATGATATTCAAATTTGCTCCTGGTGAGTGCCTTCGTCAGAATGTCTACATCCTGATCTTCCATAGGAATGTATTGAAGAAACATGATCTTCCGCTGCACACAATCTCTGAGATGATGATACCGGATATCTATATTCTTATATCTATCATGAAACACAAGATTAATCGAGAGTTTAATGCAACTCTGATTATCACAATAAATCATTGTCAGATCTAAATGAGAACCAAATAAACCAACCAAGATCTTTCTCATCTAGATAGCCTCACATGCAGCTTGACTCATTGCCATGTATTATGCTTCCGCTTAACTAAGTGCCATGGATCTTTGTTTCCTGTTGTACTAAGAAATAGTTGTAGATATGATACTAAAGATCCCCCCTGATGTGCTCTTTCTGTCCGTTGGGCTGCCCTCCCAACCTGCATCCGTGAAGCCATGCTACTTCACCTCATCTGTTTGTCTGTACCATAATCCATACTCATATGTGCCCTTCAGATATCTCAGGACATGCTTACCCGCCTTCCAAAAGATTTTGGTAGGCTTAACAATCGCTTGACTTAGTTGGTTAACCGCATAGCAAATGTTTGGTCTCTTGTTCACTAAATACATTAGCGAACCCACCAACTATCGATAGACAGTAGCATCCACTACCTCTCCAGAAGTAGCATCCTCTTTCCTCCAGTTTCCTAGAAGAGGAGTATCCATGGGTTTGCAGCCCTCCATGTGAAACTTACCTAGCATTTCCCTTGCATACTTGCCTTGAGACACAAAAAGTTCACCATCTCGCTGCCATATTTCCAATCCAAGGAAATAATGAAGAAGGCCAAAATCCTTCATATCGAAATCCTTTGCAAGTTCATCCTTGCATGAGTGTATCAGCTGCTCATCACCAGTCAGTATGAAATCATCAACATAAAGAAAAATGATTAAAAGCTTACCCTCCACCATTGATTTGTCGACTAGTCTTGGGACAATTTCCCATGCATTATTTTTTACAATGGAGTCATACTCCTCCACCATAGCATCAACCCAAGTGGGATCCTGCACTGCTTCCTGAAAGGAAGATGGTTTAGTCACAATACATTTGCTCATGAGAGCCATGTATCCAGTAAATCGATCAGGAGACTGTCTCTATCTGCGCTGTGAAGTAGGGGCTCCTACATTCTGTGCAGCATCTAGTCTCAATCTGTCAGCTTCTATGGTGCGCTTTCTACCATTTATGATGGATGGATCTGCTTGAGTGGTTTCCTCCATGCCATGAACCTCCTCATGTGGCTGATCCACATCTTGAGACTCATCTTTGGGAACCAACAGTTACTCTTCTGCATGCAAGTCTAGCTCCCTCTCAAGCGACAACCTCATGGCTTTCCCCTCATTGAATTTTATATCCCATCGCATAACAGTCATATTACTATTCGGAAAATACACACAATAATTATGGGGTGTTTCTATGTACCCCACAAATATCCCAACTTCAGCAGTCGGTTCCAGCTTCTTCCTGGCATCCTTGGTCACATGCACAAAAACAGATGAGCCAAAAAATTTTAAATGAGAAACATCAGGTTTCTTACCAGTGAAAGCTTCTTGAGGTGTACTCATGCCAAGTATTCTATGAGGACAACGGTTTTGCACATAGACCGTAGTATTGCATGCTTCTGCCCACAAATGCATTGGTAGGCCCTGATCATGCAACATCACTCGTGCTGCACCCACGATCGTTCTGTTCTTTCTCTCTGTGACCCCATTTTGTTGTGGGTTATGAGGCGCTATGAGTTCTCTTCGAATTCCTTGTCTGCTGCAGAAGTCTTTGAATTCGTTAGAGATATATTCTCCACCATTATCGCTCCTTAGAGATTTCACTTGCTTCCCTGACTCTTTCTCCACCAATGCTTTAAACTCACAGAACTTTGAGAATGTTTGATCCTTCTTCTGCATGAAGAAGATCCAGCATTTACGAGAAAATTCATCAATAAAAATAACATACTACCTATGTTTTGTTGTTGAAGCAACCGAGAATGGTCCACACACGTCTGTGTGAATTCTCTCCAGGATCATCGAAGCACAGTTCTCCTTTTCATGAAAAGTGGACTTTACATACTTCCCCAGGGTGCACCCCTTGCATTGATCTAACTGAGCAAGTGTTCTCCTTGGAAGTCCAGCAGATATTTGTTGCGTGATCTTCAAGGCTCCATGATGAAGATGGCCCAATCGCCTGTGCCATAATTTTCCCTCATCCCGGCTCACCACTTTTTTTGCCTTACCCACCATGGCACCGCAGCCATCTACCTCCAGTATGTAGAGATTCTTAACTCGAATCCCTATCTTCTTGACTTGACCCATTGCTTTATGTCGCAGGTAGGCTTTTCCACCGCTAAAAAAAACATCATAGCCTCTGTCCTCCAACATTGAGACTGAGACCAGGTTTTTCTTCAGACCTGGAACATGCATAACATTTTTCAATTGAAATGGTTTACCTGAATCCCTCTGAAAGGTTATGGTACCAATACCAGTCGCACTGTATCGTCCATCATCGCCCATCTCTATATGCATTCTAATATCTTTCTCCTCCAAGTCACTGAAAGACTCTTTATCTCCCGTCATGTGGTAGGAAGCGCCACTATCCAAATACCACACCGATCCCGATGCACTTGATGCCATGCATGCGATCAAAGATAATTCAAGTTCAAATTGTGAGACAAGAGCCTCACCAGTTGTAGCTCCAGCAACTGTCTTGTTCTTCCTCTTCTGCAGACAGTTAGTAGCGCGATGCCCATGTTCGTGACAGTGAAAACACTTCACTTTGGACAAATCCAACTTCTTGACTTTAGACTCAGATTTTGAATGGAATTTATTCCCTTTCCCTTTCCTTGCCTTGGCAGTCAAAGCACAATCCTCTTCATCATCATGCTTTGATGAATATCCATCTCTAGTGTTTCTCATGAACTCCTCTTGCACTAGATCCGACCATAGTCGTTCCCAATACGGCAATTTTTCCCTTCCATTGACAGAGTCTTGATAATTGTGCCAACTCTTGGGAAGTCCTAGGAGATCCAAGCTCACAAAATCATCAACAACAACTGTTATTCCCACACTTCCAAGCTCATCCCGACATTGGACAAACTTTGTGAGATATTTTGCAATGGAGTCTCCCTTCTCCATCTTAATCTTCCTGAGTTTATCTTTGAGCGCCAATTTCCTATGGTCGTTATTGTTTTGGAACAGATCCGTCAAAACCTTCCACATTACATGTGGTGTGGTTTTCCCATGGAGACTTGAGACAATGTGGTCTCGTACTCCCTCCAACAGAATCCTCCTCGCCTTTGCCACTTTCTTTTGCCATGCATCAAGATTTGCAGTGTCTGTCGCATCCGGCTTAGGAACATCTTTGTCAATGTAGTCCTTCAAGCCATTTTCTTCGAGTACTACTTCCATCCTGTCCTTCCAAGCAATGTAGTTCAAGCTGCCCTCGAGTGCATACTCCAACCTCAAGCCATTGAAAGACATTTCGATCTTGAATCAACTGTAGCACCAAGAAAATCCTACAAATTCGAATGTTATCCAACCACAAACTCAATTGTTGCAATCCCTCTTTCCCTGGGATGTTCTCACCCCACCTGAGAGAATCCTGAGGGAAGTTCACACCCTACCAGTGTCTAGCCTGCGAACTCTTGGTGAGGGAGTTCACACCCTACCAGTGTACAGCCTGCGAAAATCACAAGGAAGTTCACATTGTAATGCATAGTGGGGTGAGGGAGGTTCACACCTCTCCTTTGAGCAACCTGTGAGAATATTGATGAAGTTTGCACCTCTCCTTTGAGTAGGGTATGATATTTTCTACTCCCAGAAATGTGCGAAGATTTCAGTACTAAGGTTCACATCCTACCAGAGACAAGACCTGCGAAAATACTATTATTTTTGCACCTCACTTTCGTGGCTTCGTGGCTCTAATACCATGTAGAAATTTCAATACAAATTAAGTATTTCCTGCGATTCTCCTGATCTAACAATTATATGCCATTGTTAAATACAGAATCGCTTCTACTATTATTCTTGTAGAAAATTAAACCACGATCACAAAGTGAAATATCAAGAACACATAACACAGAAGTTTTACCGGGAAAGCGTAAAGCTAAAAACCCCATTATCATATATTATGTATATCATGGATCATGAAACAATCTCATACAAAACTCTAATCCAAGATCTCTCATTACAATACAAGCATCTCACACTGTCATACAAAAACTCAGCAAATACATGTGCCAATTTATGTGTCTAGACAGCCTGCCTTCGCTGCACAATCCCTGCAATTAGAATTCTCACAATGAATTCGAATTGCCTAGTTTTCACATGCTCATAAGCATATCCACTGCATGTCTGATTGCATGAGTGCACTTCGCTCAAATCAAAACTGATAGCCAAACTGTCCCTTTCACCTGCTATCTCAACTGGGTCTCCATTGGATCTGACATGCATGTAGTTAACCATGGCGAATCTTAAGTTGCATGTGAGTTCACTAATTTGAATTAATTAATAATTAATTCACTGAACTCTCACTAGTGCAAGTTTAGTTACAACTAGTACAACTGAGCTTAACTCACTTAACTACACTTATAATTCTGTTACAACTCCAAATCACTCAGTTATAAATGAGATAATAGATTAATATTTATTGTCCAATTTATTAAAGGGAAAAGTAAATTAGACACATGTTTCTTATTGACTTTTCAACACTATCAATGCCCGCAGAATCCTTGATACTTTCTGCAGGTGTCATTGCCTACTTTTTAGAGTATTGTTCCTCATCAGAATTGTCCTCTGCGCTTATCAACACACCCCCAAGGGCGCTACAGTCATCTTCACCAACACACCACTTCAGTTACTGTCTTACACATTTTTTTTGAGTTACATGACACAAGCATGGGGCATGCCCGCCTCTTTTGTACACAATTTATTTTTCACACCTTGCGAAAGATTGGGTCCTATAGGTTCTCCTCTCCCTCCAACGGGTCGCTCTTGATACTCTCACTATCGCTCTTTCTTAAAATGGTACTCTCAATAGAAGAAACCTTGATGAATTTCGTCTATACGTATTCTCCTAGCCTCATCCATCAGGGGGCATCTGTTATCACTGAAATTTCATCCGCAAATGGTTACAGGAATCCAGCATCTTCAAACAGCTTTAGTTCACCCATGGACCAAAAATGACCAAAAAATCATTTCCAAAAGGTTCAAAACTATACAACCAATTATAAAATTGACATACGCTAAGGATATACAGGTAGCGCACACACGTGTGCCAGTCGAAAATGTCAGAAAAGCGCACATGCCCCTGATGCGCGACTGTGGACGCAAAAAGTTGCGCACAGCTCAGAACGGTGCATTTATGATATTCGTCGGCCTCCCACCCACTTCTGGTTCAGCTTCCAAGTCGATTTGACATCCAAATCTTGACTGAATCCAGTTGGGTGGCTGGTCAAATACCTAAAGGTTCCCTAAACAGCCTCGTGTTCACACTTAAAGATGGTTGGATAAAACCTCAAAGTTATGCTATAAAAAGAGGCCATGGGTGCACTACATCTTCAAGGAATTCATTTGTATTGTTATGCTGCTAATATTCTCTTGGAGGACCCTCTTTCCTCATCAAGAGGCACTTAGCCATTCATATCACCTCTTGAGTGAATGTGCTTTGGATTCTCTTCACCATTTCATTCTAGTTCCTCATTTTGTAAGAAGAGCTCAAAATTTGGGGGTCCAAGAGCCCTCCCTTAGAGGAAGAAGGGACTCAAAGTCTCCCTTTCTCTTTGATGCTCTCTTTTCACTAATACAATCCTTTCCATTGGTGACATGAATCTTGTTTGTTTCTTGTTCTTATGTCTTTATGAACTCTAGTTTAATTGTTTTTATCATTCTTAGTTTAATTCTTAGCTTAGTCTTTTATGATTTGTTCTTCTAACCCTTTCCTTTACTTTTGTCTTACCTTGCTAACCCAACTAGGCTTGTAAGCACCTTTGTCTTGCTCATTTAGGTGACAAAAGAGGCGCAACAGATTGGTGACTCCACTGGGGAAAGGTATCAATTTCCTACCCCATTTGGGTTATTTTAGCCCTTCTTTCTGTTTATTTAACCTGCAGGTACCATAACCGGCCCAAGTCAACCTGCAAAACATCAAATTCAAAGCTGATTTCAGAGAATTCCATCCGAAATTTTCCTCATGGTCGTGTGACAGTTGTGTGCGGGTTTATTGGCCCACAGGCATGCATCGTGCGCACGTGCGCCAAAACTACTATATTACTCAGTGCCTTCTGCACACCCACGCCCAAAAGTCTTTTTTAGTTCGTGCATTAGCGCTCAAAGCGCCTCTATCTATTTTGAGACCCGCACACCTGTGCAAAAAACTACACATTGTAAGCCTTTTGTGATCTGTGGAGGGCCCATAGCCTTCTTAAAATTGATTCCATGCATATTGTAATCTCCACCACACTTATATTCCATCTCCATATAAAGGGATTAGTCAAAACATAGGCACTTAGGGGTTAAAAATCATTATTTTTCCTCTTTTTGTTTTTATTTCACCACATGGATGGCTTGCTTTGACTAAAAAATAAGTTGGAATCATTCTACATCACATTTAAAACTTGAATTGGGACCAGAAATTGGATATCAATCGTTGAGTATGCTCTTCTCTCGTGCTCCAAAGCAATCTTGAGAATCAGAAAGACGTTGAGGGACAATTTCATCTCCCTTAAAAAGCCAAAACTTTAGGAGAGGACAACAGCCCCCCTCGGGACTCCTCTTAGTTTATTTTTCAAACACATCTTAAAATTATAAGGGCCCATACATGCCCACATGCTACAAAGATAGGATAGTATTGAAATTTACTTTCTTAGATTAAATCACTAGGGAAGTTTAAAGGTTTTGTAACGGGCCCATACATGCCCACATGTTCACAATCTAGGATAGTTTCAAATCTTTCTTAGATTAAATCACATTAGGGAGTTAAAGGAATAGTAAAGGACCCACATGTCCACATGTTAGTTTCCTAGGGACTTTAAAATTCCGCAAGGTTGTACCAATGACATTTAGTTAATTAGGTAATCAAAGACTTGTAAGGACCAAGAGAAGTCCACATGCAGCAAGGTGACACCTAATTTATTAAAAATATTGGCACACTTTCACTCATTCACACACAAAAGTCACTTACTCACATAGTTTTCATATCGAAACGTGGAGGTTGAAGTAAGTTTCCTCCAAAGGGATTCCGAAACACCCCACCCTTTTCTTGACGAAACTATCCACTCCCACTTACTTTCAACGAGATTGACTCACACCCCCAATCTCTCAAACAACCACATCTAAATTTTTTCTAAAAACTCACTAAGTTTTCCTCCACAGGAGGTGCCAAGAGAATTTTTTTAGTCTAGGTAGGATTTCAGGGATAGGCATCCAAATAACTCCACGTTATCTGGTTCTCACATTTTCAAAACAATAGAAGTTGTCAAATAGGGAACTTTAAATCCTACAAATCAAGTGTTTCTAACACCATAAGGCAGGGAGATACCCATGAAGGGTTGAAGGCTGAGGTCTAGTTGTTCTGTGCATCCCCCCCTTGAGGCACCCACCTCTTGGACATGATCCATCTCGTGACCCATTTCTTAGGCCAAAAATCTAAATGTCGCATTTTGACCGAGGTACCTAGTGACCAAATTTTAGGACATCTACCCAGGTGGAAATTGTGGGCTGCAATTGTACCTTGATCGGATTTTGTGTGGATATTGGGAAATATCACCAGTTCTTTCGAGATATGCCCCATCTACCCCTCATTATAACTGATTTCTTCATCCTTCACTAGTTTCTCTTCCAGTGGCTTCAGACCCCACTGTCGAGTGCTATTGGAAGGTCCAGTGCTATTTTGAGACGAAGGACGTTACATCTTTTAGGACACGAGCGTTTGTTTTCTTTGTTCTCCCACATGGATAAACTCCACCTATTCACATATGTGCTTCTTTATCAAATCACTTTATGTATGATGCCCTTCTGATTACATATGATTAGGATATATATTGTGAAGGTTCAAAAATCTGTAGTAAAGGCTCTTGTTTATTCATTGCTCTCACCACCATTCGCACACATTCACTTAGTTGGTCGGACATCATAGGGGACCCATAGAACCCCCGTCGTTCCATACGCTTGTTAAATCTCCCTCCTATTCTAGGGGGAGTTCCTAGTCTTACCAACTCATCGGCTCCACCTTCTCACACCTTTGTGAGTGCCACTATCTTGGGATCAGCTTTGCTTGGTTCCACCTTACTTGCGTCCACTTCCCAAGGTCAACCATCCACTCGCTCTCCTTTACAGGGAAGTGGGGGGGCAACTTCTTCTCAAGGGGGAAGTACAAACCCACCTAGTCCCCTCCAAGGGTCAGGTACTCAGAACACTCACACTATGGCTGGAATTAATCCTCCTCCACCACCCCACATGCCATATTTGTCTTCCCTCAACATACCGGATCTGACTAAACTCACCAATGATCCCATGTTGCACAACCCCACATGGCCTGCAATGCCTACCAAACTCCCTTCAGACATCCCCAAGTTTGAAGGAAAAGGAGGAGACGTTCCTGCCAACCACATCATGACCTTTCACCTATGGTGTTCTTCAAACAGCATCATGGATGATTCCATCTGATTAAGGTTATTTCAACGTACACTCACTAGCCCATCAGCTAAGTGGTATGTAGAAGAAAAATTTGGGTCCCACGTGACCTTTGAATCCTTGGCCAAAGCATTTTTGACCTTCTTTCAACTACCTATTCGTCATGACAATGGCCTTGAACTACTCTCAGACTTCAAACAAACCTCCTCCACACACATTGCTGACCACATCCACGAGTGGCATCATCGACGTAGTCTCTGCAAAACTGACTCTACCCCCCAAATAGGTCTCAATTGGTTCCTCAAATCACTTGTTTCCCTCCTTTCCAAAGATGTGGCTGCCACCTTCCCCCAATCTGAAGAAGAAGCCATTAGTAAGACCCAACAGTTCGAACTCATTTACACCCAGTACGGATACCTATACACGGTACTCCTGGATGCCCCAAGACCCGTTCCATTTGGCCAAGACAAACCTGAGATGTCTCACTCGGCAGACAGATTGATTGGTAACACTACACACCACAACCCACAGCCTCAACAACCACCCATGTATGGCACACCCCAATATTCGTCGGCATATGGAGGAATCCCTTATTATCGTACTCCCCCTTATCAACAACCATACCCTATTTCCCTGCCTCCACTCATAAGTGGACCCCCGCCGACACCCCTAATACACCCACCTATCCAACCAAGTGTTGGTACTCCCTCTACCTCAGCCTATACCCTAAGCACTAGCAAAAGTGCCACGCCTTCCTATGTACCTTATGGATCATCGCCACAACATAATTTGTACTTTCCATTTCCTAGCACGCCACAGCCTATGGCTCCACCACAAGGACAACCACATGCTGGGGTTAATTTTGTTCAACCCTCTCCCATTCAGCAATATCAAAATTTTGAACAACTGAATACGGAAAATCCATCTCATCAATCGAACAATGCCAGAAAGAAAGGGAAAAACTTAAACGATAATAATCCCGGACTAGGAGGAAACCAGAACCAACCCCAGCAGAACCCATTTGTCGGGGGCAACCGGAACTAAGGGAATCAAAACCCCCAAGGGGGCAACAACAACAAACACCAGGGGAAGAACAACAACAATATTTGAACCACCTTCCCCTATGCCCTTTGCGGTGAGTTTGGTCACTATACTCACCATTGCCCCCAACTCGCTGACTTTAAATGGATGAAAGACTCTGTGAATGGACCACGTCCCTCAGCACTGTCTGCCCCTCCATAGGCCCCATAACAATTTGTGCAGAAACCACCCCCATCCGTGCTACAAAACCCCATTCCACACCAAGGGGTGGTAAATACCCAACAAGACATGCAGCCTACCCCACCACAGTTGGGACAGTATCCCAATACGAGCACTCATGTCAATCGCACTATCCTCCTTACCAGTAAGGAAGAATTCCTTCTACAAACGCGTAGTCGTCAATATAGCACACCCCCAGAGTCTGCTCCCACCACCTCGAAAACAACCCCAGTCACAAATGGACTCCCTTTAATGATTCCTCACCCTAACACTGAAATTCCCCTTCGTATTCCTCGCATCCCATTGTGCAAGAATGTCCACAATCCTCAGGCTAGGGCAGCTCATAATTACAGTTTGGTCGATGACTTGGCACAATCTTCGGCTGCCATGTTAGTCTTAGAAGCCCTTCAAACTTGTCCCACTCAGTGGAAGTCCTTACTTTCCGCCCTAGTGGTCATCGACCCTATTGATACCCGACTCATCACATTTGATCTCGACAGCGGAGAACCTCACCTCCCCGCTCTTATCTCTTTTCAAATCCCCGTGAAAATTCGGAACATTATAGTTCATCGGTGCATCCACATGTATCATGTCCAAATCCGTATGGCAGAAACTTGGTTCCCCCGAACTCATACCATCTGCCATTACCTTAAGAGCCTACGATGGAAGACCCTCATCCCCCAAGGGACTCTTCCAAAATTTCCCCGTCGAGCTCGGGGGGAAAACTATTCTTATTGAAATTGAGGTTATCGATGCCCCACTCAACTACAATATCTTGTTTGGCCATAGCTAAATGTATGCTATGAAGGTCGTCACCTCTTCTGTGTTCCAAACCATGATGTTTCCCCATAACGGAAAGATCATTACCATCGATCAAGTATCACATTACGAGCCTAACCCTTCATCCAACATCGACAATATCTTCCCTTTTGTCCACACTAACCTAGGTGCCTATACACTCATCGAGATAGGCCCCAGAATCTTTAAAGACCCATCCTTGATAGGGATATACCACGGAGCACCACCGCTCCTCCATCCCTCAGCACAAGTATGTGTTGTATCCTCCAATGGATCGACAACTAAAGATAATCTCCCTCCCATCGAGGCCTCTTTTTTCCCTGACGTCCCACTAGTCACATAACTTATCCCTCAGGAATCCCTTGGGACTAATTTAGCTCGACCCGTTCCTGATCTTCCCCAGGGCCATGTCCCGGTTTGGGAAACAGTCCCCCGAGCCATTACCCAAATCCCTTTCTTTTACCCCCCACCAAGTGTACAAGCTTTCCAGGTAGCTACAATTCTTACCCTTCCTAATATGGTGCTGGCAATCCCAGTTTGGTATCTACATCTTCCTGAAATGGTCCCTCAACCATCCCTCCCTCCCCAAACAGAAGGAATCCCTATGCAGATTCCCATACTCACCCCCACCATACCACCTACACCCCCACTCACTAGCCCCCCTACCATAGATGGGGGTAGGCAGAAAAATAAGGAGCCCACTGCTCCACTTCCCCCACGTGTCCAACCTCCTTACGCACTATGCAAAAAAGATGGACACCCCACCAACAAGTGCTCATCGCTCCCTGAGTTACAAAATCTCATTCAACTCCCTCGAGCACCACCACCACTCATCGCTTCCTCCAGTATTGTCGCTATCTCCCAGAACACAAGTAGCAAAGGACTGTGAACCAAATTCGCATGTGCCATCTGTTCAGAATATGGCCATTACACACACCATTGTCGAGCATTACCTCAATTCCGACAGACGCTAATAGTAGTACGTCAGAGCTTTCAGCAAGAACCCAATCCATCTGCATCATCCTCAACCAACTTCACGAACATCCATTATGTCATGAATTTAGTCAATGAACGTATGAGATGTCCTTGCTCTCTATGTGAATCACTTGATCATTTCACATATCAATGTCCTATGAACATTGAATACAGGCGTCGCCAACTGGCCCTTATTCAAAATCATACCCCCCCCCCTCCTCCAATAGAACCGGTAAGTACCCTTACCCCATCACTTGATATGGTTCATATCTTTTCACCAGAATCTGAGGCACTCCCTACTCCCCCATGGTTCCTAAATGATTTATATGAGGAGTTACCCCCAAATCCCCCCAATTCTCCAATTCATTTCCCCACGGAAATTCTACACCTGACTGCCATTTTTAACCCACAATATCTCGATATTTGGTTTATGTCGAGTGAACCATCACAATCCCCTTGCATCAAACCCCCTACTTCTTTATCAGTGGGAGACAAAGACACAGTGACATTCACTGAGGTCCCTCCTCTCGATCCCCTATATTCACGACAGTTTCACTGTGATGAAGATATCCTCGAGGAGTTTACTACCCCCGATTTCCCATGTGACGTGCTCCGCCACAGAGCGCTCTTTCTTTCACAGGAATTCTTCATGCCTCCTAACCAACACCCCATATACGCAGTTGAAACCAAATATTTTCTGCCATCAGGGCATATAGATTGGTTCAATAACCCTATCCCTGCCCCCGATGCTTTCGAGGAAGGCAATATGGCTAATATTTCCCCAACCATTAAAATAGATATTTCCATCAAATCTGGAATTATCGAGGAAATCACCATTGGCGTTGCATTCTTTCCTGAAGAAATCACCGCCTACAAACCCTCTTCCAGGAATACCAGGACATTTTCACCTGGTCATACATAGAGATGTCTGGCCTTGATCCCTCTATTTTCGAACATCACATAGACACCTGGCCTGATATCACACCTGTCCGCCAAAAACAGCGACCGCTACACCCATCCAAAGAAGCAGCCATCAAAGTCGAGATTGACAAATTATGCATTGTAAGGTTCATCTACCCCATCGCCTATACGTCATGGGTCTCCAACCCTGTCCCTATTAACAAAAAACAGGGCATTATTCGTGTTTGTACAGACTTTCATGACCTCAATCAAGCCTATCCAAAAGACAACTTTCCAACACCCTTCATCGACCAAATTATCAATGATTGCACAGGTCACAAGGCTTTGTCCTTCATGGACGGTTTCTCTGGCTACAACCAAATCCAAATTCACCCCGCCGATCTGTACAAAACCGCATTCACTACCCCTTGGGGCACCTTTGTGTATCGTGTCATGCCATTCGGCCTCAAGAATGCTGGCGCCACTTTCCAACGGGCCATGAAATACATTTTTCATGATCTGGCTCATATCATCCTCGCATCACCGCTCGATCTAATAAATGCACTCAGCATCTCAATGATTTACGCACCATCTTCCATAGGTGTCGTCAGTACAATATCCTCTTGAACCCCCTCAAGTGTGTATTTTGCGTCACTGTTGGGTGCCTCCTTGGGTTCATAGTTTCCTAATGTGGCATTACCGTGGACCCCGTCAAAATTCGAGCCATCACAGAAATTCCACCCTCTCAGAATTTACGCCAACTACAGAGCCTACAAGGAAAAGATAACTTTTTACAACGCTTTGTCCCAGATTATGCTACTCGTGCACATCGCTTCCTTCGCTTACTTCGTCACGACATCCCATTCCAATGGGATAAACATGACCAAACCACTTTTGATTATCTCAAAGCAGCCCTCTCCAACGCCCCGTTGCTTAGTCCACCTCACTATAACCGCGACTATTTCCTCTACATATCAGCATCATCCGTTTCAGTAGCAGGAGTGCTCATCCAAATAGGGGATGATGACCATGAGCATGTGATTTACTACATTAGTAAAAACCTTTTAGGGACACCCTTGAAATACAATCATGAAGAGAAGCTAGCCCTTGCAATTGTCCTCGCAGTCCAGAAGCTGGGCCATTACATTCTGCTTCGAACTACCAAGTCATAGTAGATTCCAACCCCATGCAATATTTTCTCAGTCGTCAGCAAATTAATGGTAAATTTGCTCGGTGGATCATCATCCTTCAGGAATACAATCTCAAATTTTCAACACCCAAGAGAAAGAAAGCTCTCTTCCTCACCAAACTCATCACAGCATTTCCCTCCGACACTACCAGTTCACCTGTCAATACCAACTTCCCCTATGAACATCTCTTTTACATCCCCTCGGATGGCCCTTGGTATGGTGATCTTCTTGTCTACCTTCGAACACAAAAATTCGGAAACCACCTCTCCAGAGATGATCGCCGACGTATCCATCACCAAGCCTCACACTACCTACTCATCGGTGATGTATTATATCGGCGAGGAGTGGACATTGTACTCCATCGATGCTTGACTATCGACAAGGCCGATCATGTCTTAAAAGACTGCCACAGCGGTACTTGTGGGGGCCACCTCTCAGGGATGTCCACCGCTCAAAAAATCATCTGCGTCGGTTACTTCTGGCCTACATTGTTTCATGATTGTATCCACGCAGTGAAATGATGTGACAAATGTCATCTTTTCACCAACAAAGAACGATCACCACCTGCTCTTCTACACCCAGTCATCACCGCTGGCCCCTTCTGTAAATGGGGCATAGACTTCATGACTTGCAACCCTCCATCCAACAATGGGTGCAAATACATCGTCATTGCAGTTGATTACTTCACCAAGTGGGTTGAAGCAATGCCTACCTTCAACAACATCGTTGACACTGTAGCGCATTTTTTCTTTAACCACGTCATTCCCTGCTTTGGATTACCTCTACAACTAGTCTCTGGTCACGAGAAACATTTCGAGAATAAGATTTTCATTGAACTCTCATCCAGATTAGGCTTATCCCATGAGTTTGCCTCCCCAGACTACCCTCGGTCAAATGGACAGGTTGAAGCAGTCAACAAAGTCCCCAAAACCATGTTGCAACGCATGGTTAACAAACATAAGACCAATTGGCATCATATGTTATTTTCCATGCTATGGGATTATCGCACAGTAGTCAAAACTGCCACTGGTTTCACACCTTTTCATCTAGTCCACGAGGTTGAGGCCACTCTTCCCATCGAGTTCAAAATTCCCACCTTACGCACCGCCATTGAGCTATTACCTTACACTGCTCCAATGGAGCAGTGTTTGTTGAAATTAGAATCCCTGGATGAGGATCATTGAACTTCATTACAGAATAATGAGGCAGCCAAAAAACGGTCAAAGACCACCTTTGATCACCATGTCAACCTTCGCTCATTCAATGAAGTTGACCTCGTCCTCGCTTACGACATCGCTCACGATACCCTCGGCCATGGAAAATTCGATTCCCTATGGCTTGGACCGTATATCATCCAACATTGCCTCACTAAAGGCGCATACATCCTGGCCTCTCTCGAAGGCCACCCTCTCAAAGAACCCGTCAATGGGTTGTACTTAAAGAAATTTTACGCCTGAGCATAGCCATACTACACTAGGATTTTTCTTTTTTTACGTTTTTTGTAGAGTTTTTAATCTTCTTTCATCCATACCTCACATCTAATCTATCACTCGTGTTATTGACAGATGCCACCCCCATCGACCTACCACATCGGTTATGCCGACGGAGCTAGCCGTTGGACACAGATTCTCGCTTCAGCTGCTTGGGCTCTCTATTCACCCTCACATGAACTACTCCACACCAGCGGCATATGTTTAGGCTCAGCCACCAAAAATCAAGAAGAATACACTGTCATCATTGGTCTCCTCGCTGAGGCCAGCCATCAGCATTTTCCTTGATTCCCAACTAGTCATCCTCCAACTCAATAATGTGTACCGCGTTCGCAATCCTTACCTCTTCCGCAAATACCTGCAAGTTAGACTGTTATCCCGACAATTTGATTCCATTACATTCACACATATTCCAAGACAATTTAATCAAATAGCAGTTAATATGGCTAACCTAGTGTTATATTGGCATTTATCACATCAAGCTACCAATACGCATACATCAAACATCAATAATCTATCACAACATTAAATTAGACATCATCAACAAAAACACAAAACACATGTAAACATCACCAAGATCCCAAAATGTATATATATATATATATATATCGATCCAATGTGCCATCCAAATGTTTACAAAAAATATATCGTACATATACAACATTTGTAGGACAATGAACCACCTCTCCCTTATCGATGCAAAACTGGTGCCACTACACCAAGTAGGCTCACAGACCTATATAAGAACCACAAACATATAAATACATACAGAGACACTCATGGTGCCTCTAGAGCATCACCACCTGGTCCCCTCTCAGGAGGTGGTGCCCCACCCACAATCAGTCCCCCCAGACCTGGAGGTAGCCGCCTAGTCATTGCAGCACCTGCTACTGCTACTCTCCGGACCATGGTCTGCCACACCAACGGAACCCCCACACACTACTCTAGGACACCCTCATCCTGGACCACATGCCCTCAGGCACTCCCTGTAGCACCGCCTCCAAGCGGCAACGGATATCCTCAAAATCTCCCCCGGCCTCGGCCGGAGGAGTGTGTGATGGCCCTGCACTAGGGTCGTCAAAATGGCGTCTCCTAGACACTCTCTCATCATTAGCAGGCCTCTCCCCAGCATCCTCCCAGCGTCGTCTCTCTCCTACCCGTGACTCTCCCCGCAGAGGTCTCACTAGCCCCTAACGAGTCGGCGCTCTAACCAACTCCACCTCGCACCCATGAAGCCCCACATCTGCACATACAAAAAACAAATGATAGCATCAACATCCACCCATACATAAAAATATGCATGCTATAATATCTACAAAATAACAATATCACACTATGCCTATGTGATCAAACACCTCCCCTAGAGGTAACACCATCTCCGGATCATCCTGGAAGTCCACCCCGAAGTATGGGTAAAGTAATATAATATGTGGCATCTGATGCCACACCTGTGCAGCCTCAGTCATGAAATAGTGGCCACCCTCCCCACCACCATGGCGAGTCAAAATCGTCGACCACTGCCACAGTCGCAGTTCACGCACACCAGGTGCACCCAACAATACTCTTGGGCGCAACATAGGCACCCTCTCCAGAAACCATGCCACCAAGACCGACCCAAAGGCAAACTCCCCTAAGTCTATAGCTCGACACTTGTCTAGCTGCCCTACCATCTTGGCATGCAGCATCAAGCCCTAGGCAAAATGCTCTCCTATTAGCACCCTCTCCATAATCCTCAGTTGACCACCATTGATCCACTAAGTCGCGAGGGACCCATACACCCTCACAACCATCACTACCACATGGTGATGAACCAGGGCATCCATTGCCCCAATACTGACCACGGAACCCGACATAAAGTTCTCCCACCTACTGTACCTCCGACCTAGGACAACCAACTGCCCATCCACAAGTACTACAGGCTCCGTCGGTAAGGGAGTTCCCCAAAAAGGGAGCCCCGTCAAGAAATATATATCCTCCACTGCAGTGAAGGTAAACTACTCACCCCGCACCATAAAACAATGCAGATCCAGACTCCACATCTGAATCAAGAACTGCAGGAGGAACTCCTTGGCCCGTATCAGGGGGCACTCAAAGAACTTTAGCAGCCCACACGCTACCAAAGTGTCACGGATTCCTAGCTCCTCATCAGTCACGGCCTGCCACAACTAGGACCAATTTTTCTCTCTCTAGTGAATTGACATCATCCAAATGATCACCTGCATCCACATATACAGTACTTGATCAACCATCTCAACCATCCAAACATCAAAATCTCCAAAAAAATATCAATTTTACACCTTTCAGCTTTGCCTTCAAGGCGCGGTTGTTTTCCCCATAGGCACACACACATGCGCACCTGTTCATCCCTCAGTCACGCACTCATGCGTGACTATTGACCACACAGAGGCGCATTCATGCACCCTTGTAGCTCACACAGGCGTGCCTCATAGCACGCATGTTCACTACACAGCAGCGCACACATGCGTCGTCGTTAGAATTACAGACGTGCATGCATGCGTTGTTGTACCTTGCACAAAATCGCATGCCATGCGTGCCTATTATCCCCATTAATGCGCCCCCATGCGCAAATGTCTGAATTACAGGCACGCACTTGTGTGCAACTTTCTCGATCGCCCGCACACTAGGGGGCCCACACCTACAAAAACCCTTGTACGGCGCTCCGTACAAGCCCTTCCCAAAAATAGAAACCCTAATTCTATGCAAGATGATACGACAACTAACTTGAAGCTCGTTGTTCCTGAATTGACTGCCTCAATCTCCCGGAATCTCCAAAACTCCTCTAATATTGCTTGTCCACTCAATAACACAACAGGTACAAATGAGGTGGCATTGTGGGCCCTACAGCTATATATATTCCATCTTGCCAAAACTTCCAAACTCAATTCTGGGAGCTCCTGGCGTCCATTTTTCGATCCGTCTTCAGCCACGGGATCAGCACCCCATCATCTATCTCATGACAGTCCCCGGGCCACTTTTCATCCTTAGCCCCCAAGGGACATTTTTATCATATTTCTCTCAGATACACATGCTGACATTATTGAATAACCGCTATATGATCTTTCTCTTCAAATATTGTTCATGTCGGGTATTTGTTTTTCATGTGTGCAGGTACTTGATCATTACAAATTAGCGGTATCCTTCCAGATATATTATCGACACTGGCATGTAGTAATCCCCTCTAAATATCAAGATGCATTTCCCAGTCACACCCTCTGATTTTTACCTCTAGGATCCCCCCATCCGGCCTTGCAGTACTGTCCCCTCCACTACGTTTCGGTACTGTCACCCGGTAGCAGTCTCACCCACATGAGTTGTCCCATTCATCATTCCCCCCAGGCACTTTGACACTCATGTTGTTCTCACCATTTAGGGATGGGAGTCCCGATAGTCTTACATCATGTCGTGAATCAACCACATACTCCTTCTCCTCATTTTGCTAGCCTACCCAACGGACTCCTAGGGTACTTCCTCGCAGTTTTATTTTGACTGCACTTCCGTAGCATCATTTACCATCCATTTCATCCACCATCAATTTTCCCATCTGCAGATTGACCTCCATACATTTCCCTAATACAGAAACCCTCCTATGGGGCCCCAACCCTTCACTTGTTTTCCAACCAACTTGCGCCATCCTCAGGCCAAGCCATCTTATACTACAGCACCCATTTCTGTATCTGCATTATTATCCCAACTTATTTTTTAATTCTTTTTGTAATTAAGTCCATGTTTCCAACATTTTACATAGCTTTTTGTCGTCCCCTTCGACGACCTTCTTCCTTTTTGGCAAATGCAACCCATGTCGCCCATGGTTGGGGCATTCCTTATCACCTAATCTTATTGACATCGTTCATAAACTCAGAGTATCCCACAGGTCACCTACCTCTACTCTCTGAGTTTGTTCACTTTGTCCTGCCTCTGGCACAACCTATCCCACGTCTAGTTGTCCCCCTGACACTCGACCTAGTTGTACGATTGATGCCACTTATACTTCGCATATATCCCCAACCAAGGGCGGTCTTGAGTCTCCACACATCTTGAATTCATCCATGTACCTCCTCAATTTATGATCTCACCCAGTGGATTTCACGAAGCCCTTTTCTTCTTGGAGTCGCGTCTCCCTTTTTGTCGACATCAGCACAGTTTCCAAAAGGGCAACAGTATCTTGACTCTCGTTACCTTTACAATGAGGAGTCTCGGACGGCACAGGGAGAACCATCATTGCTCTCTACTGTCGTTGACCCCCATAACATTCGACTTCAACACTTTCTCATGTTAACGGTGGGTCTTACTTTGCGACTATTGCAGTTGTTTTTATATTTTCTGAAGACCTATGAAATTTGTTGGGCTATCAATGCCCGCAGAATCCTTGATACTTCCTACAGGTGTTATTGCCTACTTTTCAAAGTATTGTTCCTCATCATAATTGTATTTTGCTCTTATCAACATGCCCCCGAGGGCGCTGCAGTCATCTTCACCAACACACCACTTCAGTTACTATCTTACATATTTTTTTTGAGTTACATGACACGAGCATGGGGCATGCCCGCCTCATTTGTACACAATTTATTTTTCACACCTTGTGAAAGGTTGGGTCCTACAGGTTCTCCTCTCCCTCCAACGGGTCGCTCTTGATACTCTCACTATCGCTCTTTCTTACAATGGTACTCCCAGTAGAAGAAACATTGATGAATTTCGGCTATATGTATGCTTCCAACCTCATCCATCAGGGGGCATCTGTTATCACTGAAATTATGTCTGCAAATGGTTACAGGAATCTAGCATCTTCAAATAGCTATTAGTTCATCCATGGACCAAAAATGACCAAAAAATAATAATTTCCAAAAGGTTCAAAACTATACAATCAGTTATAAAATCGACATGCGCTAAGGATATACAGGCAGTGCGCACACGTGCACCAGTCGAAAACGCCAGAAAAGCGCACATGTGCCCGATGTGCGACTGTGGATGCAAAAAGTTGCGCTTATCTCAGAACAGTGCATTTATGATATTGGTCGGCCTCCCACCCACTTCTGGTTCAACTTCCAAGTCGATTTGACATCCAAATCTCGGCTGAATCCGACTGGGTGGTTGGTCAAATACCTAAAGGTTCCCTAAACAACCCGTTGTTCACACTTAAAGCTGGTTGGATAAAACCTCAAAGTTATTCTATAAAAAGAGGCCATGGGTGCACTACATATTCAAGGAATTCATTTGTATTGTTATGTTGTTGATATTCTCTTGGAGGACCCTCTTTCCTCATCAAGAGTATGCTAGCACCATTGCACTTAGCCATTCATATCACCTCTTGAGTGAATGTGCTTTGGATTCTCTTCACCATTTCATTCTAGTTCCTCATTTTGTAAGAAGAGCTCAAAATTTGGGGGTCCAAGAGCCCTCCCTTGGAGGAAGAAGGGACCCAAAGTCTCCCTTTCTCTTTGGTGCTTTCTTTTCACTAATACAATCCTTTCCATTGGTCACATGAGTCTTGTTTTTTTCTTGTTCTTATGTCCTTATGCACTCTAGTTTAATTGTTTTTATCATTCTTAGTTTAATTCTTAGCTTAGTCTTTTATGCTTTGTTCTTCTAACCCTTTCCTTTACTTTTGTCTTGCCTTGCTAACCCAACTAGGCTTGTAAGCACCTATGTTTTTCTCATTTAGGTGACAAAAGAGGCACAACATTGACATATATATTTGTGTTGACTGCTGCAAATAGGGACAGCAAGCTTAACTTTCTTGTCCATTGGATTGTTGTCTTGTATATCGTCTTTTCTTATGTCTCAGGAAGGTATAATCATCTTCTGCAGTAACTCAAATTTCTTGGCAAATATTAACCACTTCTGAGACTCATTTCAAAGATATATCCTACTTAGTATCTTGACCCATAGGGGAATCACTTCCATCATCTCATTTCCCCACTCGGGTCACCCGGGACTCCCCCCATGTGTTGGATTCTTCCTTCACTAAAGTGAGGGGAGGGTTTATCTGAGGTGATAGTGTGTAAAATCTCCCACCATTATCACCATATTGTGGATTGGGTCTGGATTTTACCAACCTACAGTTTTCATGATAACATTTTGGCATCATTTCCAGGGAGGATTTTGAATCCTCTTTCGTCCCCTAATGACACTTTGGAAACCTACCATCCCAAATCCTTTACCCCTAGATTTCTCGAAGGCTCCACTGGAAGGACGTTCCCCTTACACCCTTGATGGGCTCTTCTTGAAGCCCATCTGGTGACTCCACCTTCCCAGAATCTTTCCTCCCTCAAGACCTTTCCCCCTTGGAGATTCTAGCCTTCTAAGGTTTACCGAAGAAGGCCTCCTCTCAAGTCTTGCATTGTTAAAAATATTTTCCAAGGTACCCTTCCCCTTACTCCAATGGATCACCCTTGAGAAAAGGACCTTTATAAACCCTTGAACATGGCCACCATTCCCAGATACCCCAATACTACGCCAAAAGAGCCTCACAAATGGTTGCCAAATTTTCGGGGAAAAAACGTGATCATTGTTGGCGATCATCTCTATGCCATGGGCTAAGACATGGAAAATGTAGAAGTGGAACATGAGGATTTAGAAATGAATCTACTAGCCTCATCATTGACTGAAGATGCACAGAGATGGTTCAGAGGACTTCCTGATAATCACATAGCATCATATGAAGACTTTTCCAAGTTATTCAAGAACAGATGGACAATGAACAAAGACAACGAAATTCTCGTAGCTTAGTTCAATCAGATAAAGAAAAAGAAGAATGAGATAGTAAGTGAATTTGACAACAGGTTTGACAGGTTGTACAGTCAAATCTCAATAGATTTATGCCCTACAAATGCAGTTGCTCGTCTCCTTTGCATGAATGCTTTTAATGGGAAATTTGGTTTCATCCTGAAGGACAAGAAGCCCACCACCTTGGCACAAGCTAAAGAGTATAGTGCATAAATTGAAGAAAACCTTATTGAATCAAAGGTTTATCCTTTTTAGTATCCTCGTGCCAAGGTGGAGACAAAGACTAAAGCTTCCAGTAGCAGTACTCCAGATCCAATTGCTCTATTGACTCGGAAGATAAACTAGATGAGTAATCAGTTTGTCCAAGCTCAGAATCAGATCATCGGTCGATTGACCACTGTGGAAAGAAATAAATATGCCTCCAGACCTTAGTTCACTCGACAACATAGACATGCCACAGGTTAGAAACAAAGGCCTCAACAAGAGGTAAAAGCTCATGACACATTGAACCTAGTTGGAATCGTCAACACGGAAGAGACACCTTGGTGTTCTCCATGCCAAGAACCTCACCGAGAGAATGAATGTCCCTAACAAGATCAATACTCTCTTAATAGTATGAAGTTCATGGATATGATCTCAACTTCCAAGAGGAAGAAGTCACACAGGAATAGATTGATAAAGTTAGAAGAAAAGGAGCAAGAGAGGGATGGATCTAGGTGTTAAACCAATTAACAAATGATCAAAGAAAGGAATTGAGGAAGAAGGAATTTTTGACATACACTAGAAGAAATAAGACTTCATCTCCTCCGTCACAACCTTCCACTCTACTTCAGCCAAAATCAAAGGTTTCCCCTCCATCTACAGAGAAGGTGGTCCCAACACTTTCACCTCCAGTACATAATTTTCTTCTGAAGCTAACTCCAACAAAAAAAGAGATTTAGTTTAACATAGACGTTGCAACCATGTTTGGAAAGTTGAATATGATGGTCCCAGTCAAATAGATGTGCAAGATCCCTTATGTGAGGAGGGAATTCTTGAGTTACAAAATGTAATAGCCGATACGGACCCTCTGATCATCTTGAACACTATGTATCTTGATCGAAAAAATGATAGTACCCCTTTGTTTTATCTTTCTTTGGGAATGAATGGCATCTATTTGAATAATTGTACGTTGGACTTTGGAGCCTCGGCAAATGTAATGTCCTTGAAAGTGATGGAACAACTTGGTTTGAAGACGACTCGAAGTTATGGAAATGTTTGGGGTATTGATTCCAAGAAGGTCAAGGTTTACGGGATTTGTGAAAATGTTGAAGTTTACCTTATTGATTTCCCTCATATCATCCTCATTATGAACATAGTCGTCATTGATGTGCCAAATTCTTGGGGTATGCTTCTATCAAGAAGTTGGTCCACTACTCTTGGGGGTTTCCTCAGTCTAAATCTTATCCACGCACATATCCCTGTGGGAGATGGCACTTTTGAGATCTTATATAGTCGAGATCGGGCTGACAGAAATGTGATGGACCCAAACGGTCCTGATTACACGAGTGAGTGTGGCTTTGATGTACCTCATGAGATTATTGAGTATGATCCTTGGGACCTGCCTTTTGCATAGGAATATTGCATAGATACACTTGTAATATACCAGATATAAAAAGTATGCAGAACAGAAATAAAATGCTAGAAATGGCAGAATAATAGCAATATAACCAAAACAATCACCACAATAGCACTGAAATGATATAAGAATAACAACAGAAATAACACTTTGATTTTGAAAGCAATATTCATGGGCCTCTTCGAGGGGGCAACCTCCAGTTGAGCAGATCTCTATTACAATAATATCCAAGCTAGGGTTCTCATACCCTCGACTCTTATTTATACTAAATATGTCTATCAAAAGAAGCATCTAGAGGAAGATCCTTCTAGAAGTGGAAGCTTCTATTAGGTCTTCTTACATTCGACTTATTCTATTTTATTGCAAGGCCTTATTAATATTGACCTTTATTACATTTGAATATATTGTTCTACCTATGTGCGGGTTAGGACCCTAATATGTCCTCCCCCTTAAAAACATCCTTGTCCTCAAGGCTTGAGATGTGGAAATTGTTGCAAAATGGTAGTTGGTTCCCAAGTGGCATCTGCTGGAGTTGTATCTTTCCACTGGACTAACACTTCCTTGATGGTTCTCTGACGCAGGCGACGCTCATGCTGGTCCAAAACTGCTTGTGGTTATAGGCAAATGGATCCTTCTTTGGCTAACTCAGGAATGTAGGATTGAATTTGGCAATTAGTTCCAATCACCTTCTTTAAGCATGCAACATGAAAAACAGGATGTAGCTTCAAATGACTGGGTAAAGATAATTGATAGGCTACTTGTCCCACACGCTTAAGAACAGTATAAGGACCATAAAATTTGGGTGATAGCTTCTGACATTGCTCGACCTTGAGGGAAGTTTTCTTGTAAGGTTGCAGTCGAAGAAACACCTAATCCCCTTCTACAAATTGTCATTCAGAGTGACCTTGATCTACTTGTTGCTTCATGCGATTCTGTGCCATGACCAAATTTTGTTTGAGGGTACAAAGAATAGCCTCTCGAACTGTAAGTGTTTGTTCAACCGCCTGGACCTTCAAGACACCAGGTAAGTATGAAAGAACTGAAGGTGGCTTCTGTCCATATACCGCTTCAAAAGAAGTCATGCGTGTAGCTGTATGGTATGAAGTGTTGTACCACCATTCAGCTACGGGTAACCATTGAGCCCACTAATTTTGATTTTCTGAGGCAAAACACCTCAAATATGTCTCCAAACACTTGTTGACAACTTCTGTTTGACCATCAGTCTGGGGATGATAAGTTGTGCTAAGATGCAATTCAGTGCCTTGTATCTTGAACAGTTCTTGCCAAAAATTGCTTGTGAAAATTGGATCGCGATCAGAAACAATAGAGTGCGGCATGCTATGAAGCTTGAAGACTTTATCCATAAAAATTTGAGTCACCGTGGATGTTGTAAATGGGTGTTGAAGAGCGCAGAAATGAGCATACTTCGAAAGGAGATCAACAACCACCATGATGACTGATTTATTTCCCGATTTGGGTAAGCTGGTAATAAAATCCATAGAGATATCCTTCCAAATAGCAGGTGGAATCAGGAGTGGTTGTAGTGCGCCCGGATATTTGACTGTTTCTCCCTTGTTGCGTTGACACACATCACATTCAGCGATAAAATTACAAATGTCTTGTTTCATACCATCCCAAAAAAAGGAACGTTTGACCCTGTCATAGGTTTTGGTGAACCCGAAGTGCCCCGCTGTGGGTGTAGCATGAAGCTCAGAAAGTACCATGGATTTAAGCTTTGATTGTTTACTTAAATACAAATGGACTTTGTATCGAAGCTCATTGTGGAGCCAAGAGTACCCTGGGGAAGCTAGAGCATTGGACTACAATTGTTGGATCAGATGCGAACTTTTGGGATTTTGTAGCCATTCCTAGAGAACGTCTTGGAGCCAATCTGGTACAATGAAGGAAAGAGAAAAAAGGGATCCTTCATCTTCATATTTTCGGGAAAGTGCATCCGCAATCACATTGTCTTTACCTTTCTTGTAAATGATCTCATAATCATATCCAAAGAGCTTAGTCACCCATTTTTGTTGCTCCAGGGAGGAAATGCATTGTTCCAGAAAATACTTGAGGCTTTCATTGTCTGTCTTAATTTGGAAATGTTGCCCCAATAGATAAGGGAACCATAGATCAACGGCATGCAGAATAGCCAACATTTCCTTTTCATAGATGGATTTTCCCATATTTCTTTCAGATAGTTGCTTACTGGTAAAGGCCAAAGGTCGACCCTCTTTCATAAGGACAGCACCAATTCCTTTCCCTGAGGCATCACATTCCAACACAAAGGTCTTTGTGAAATCAGGAAGGGCCAGGACTGGAGTGGTGCACATGGCCATCTTTAAGGTGTGAAAAGCTTGAGCAGTGGCTGGAGTCCAAGTGAAATAGTTCTTTTTTAGGAGAGCGGTGAGAGGTGTTGCAATCTTTCCATAATTCTTAACAAACTTTCGATAATACCTTGTTAAGCCTAGAAATCTATGCAAGCTCTTGAGATTCTTTGGGTGAGGCCATTCTTGCATAGATTCAATCTTTTTAGGATCCACCTTGACGCCATCCTTGCCAACCAGATGACCCAAGTATTCTACTTTTGAGGTGCCAAAAGCACATTTAGACTATTTCAGGAAAAATTGGTGTTGAGAGAGTAGATGGAGAACTCGATCCACATGAGAAAGATGGTATGTCCAGCTTTTGTTATAGATGAATAAATCATCAAAGAAAGCTAAGAAAAAATGGCAGAGAAAAGGATGGAATACATGATTCATGAGGCTTTGGAAGGTGGAGGAGGCATTACACAAGCAAAAGGGCATGACCAAAAACTCATAGTGGCCCTCATGAGTTCTAAAGGCAGTCTTGGGAATGTCTGCTTCTTTCATCTGTATCTGGTCGTAGCCCGAACAAAGATCAATTTTAGTAAAGACTTGGGCGCCACTCAATTCATCCAGGAGGTCATCAATGACAGGAATGGGAAATTTTTCTTTAATGGTAAGTTTGTTAAGGGCACATAAGTCAGGACACATTCGCCAAGAAACTTCTTTCTTCAAGACCATGACCACAGGAGAAGAATAGGGGCTCGTACTAGGGCGGATAACACCTACATTAAGGAGTTCCTGGACCATTTTCTCAATTTCATTTTTTTTTGGAAAAGGGGTGACGATACAGATGGATATTGGGAGGAAGGCTTTTGGGTACAAGGGGAATGGAATGATCATGAACACCACGGGAAGAAGGGATTCCTTGGGGAGTGGAAAATACCAATTGATGTTTAGAAAGGTTGGCTTGGAGGTCTAGCGGCACCAAGGGTGTCTTTGTTGCTTGTATGGCATGGAGTTGAGCGATAACACCAGAATGACCTTTTTTGAGCAGCTTTTCCATGCGATGGGAACTAATGATCTCAGGTGAACCAATGGTGATGCCTTGGAACTTATATTGGTGGCCCTCCTAATTTCATGGTTAAGTCTGTAAAATCCATGAGAATGGGACCCAAAGTCCTTAGCCAGTATGCACCCAACACAATGTCACAACCTCCCATGTCGATAGAAAACATATGGGATTTCAGGTGGTAGTCGCCAATTTGGAGTCGCACATTTTCACAACGCCCTCCACATTTCATGGAACCACCATTGGCAATCACGATTTGGAAATTATTGACGACATGGATGTAGCAATGAGTTTCTTGGGAAATGCGGTGATAAATAAAATTATGGGTGTTGCCACTATCAACCAGAATGATGACCTTTTGATGCTTGATGTAACCAATGAGCTTGAGGGTTTGCGGAGCGGAGAAGCCAGTGAGATCATTAAGGGAAATGATCGGTTCTACTTCGGGAGGGTCAGAGGCAGGGGTTATGTCAATGGAATCATGTGACTCGGACACAAGGGGAGTTTCGACATCCTCTTCTGAAATATCCTTGGAGATGGCCATAAAAAGATTTTGTTCATTACATTTGTGGCCTGGGAAATATTTTTCATCACAATTGTAACAAAGGCCTTTGAGTTGGCATTCAGCCATTTCAGCCCTGGTCAATTTTTGGATCTTTAGTGGAGCAGAGGGAGCAGTGGGATTTATTGGCTTAGAGTGAGGGATAAAGGAGGGTTTTCTATTTTGAGAAGATACAACCCGATGTGCTTCTTTAGCTCTTTTAGTAGCCTCCACCCAACTCTGAGGCCAAGCCATGAGGACATGGGCTCGAATCTCATCCTTGAGGCCACTGATAAAACACTCTTGGAAAAAGGCATCAGACATGCCCTCTGTCCAAAAATCCAGGCGCTCAAAGGAAGCTATAACATCCTCCATTGTTCCTAATTGTTTCAACTTTGTCAAACAACCGAAATGGTTGGTGTCAGTGTCAAAGCATTCATAAATCTATGCCACAAAGTGTGTCCATGAAATATACCCTTGACGGGAAGTTTTTCTCCATTGCCACCATTACCAACGTTCTTGATGTAGATGGAGAACACCATACCAAAGTTTGTCCAAGTCATCTGTAATGTCATATAAAGAGAAATAATGTTCCATTTGGGTTACCCAACTGGTGGGGTCTGAGCCATCAAATTTGGTCACATCCACCTGCAGAAGGCATGGGTCACGTTGAAAGTGATGGTTCTGAAAGTTATGGGAGTGAGAGGAATGTTCACTGTCAATATGTGGAGGTGAGTCAAAGGAAGGGTTATATGTAGGGATATGAAGCTTGGTGGAGAGTGACAAAAAGATAGATTCAAGCTAGCTCGTCAGGTCTTGTTTGATTGCCTCCATTAAGGACTGCATGGTTGTATTGATGGTAGCAACATTGGCACTAAGGTGTTTCACTTCTTGTTGGGTCCCGGTGAGACTAGATTGCAAGGTATTGAAGCGAGCTTCCAAGTCTTGGCTATGGGTATGGGCCATGAGGACGAGGGAACCGAAAAGGGGTGGGTGGGGTAAAAAATTTTACTGAAAAATGATATGTATGAATGTGATATGGGCGAAGAGATCAAGCCAATGGAATAGGTCTCAAATAATGGTTAAAAATATTCGAGACTTATTTTTTTTATTTTTTTTTGTTTACACCTGTAGAGTTATTCTCCGATCTGAAGAATACTGCAGTGATGAAATGCTCAAATGCTTAACCAGGAAGAAATCTATAGTGATTTTGCAACCCAAACAAAGTTGCGTGGCAATAGATCTTGTCTATTTTAATTTGTTTATGTTTCTGTCCCCAAGGGTTAGGTATTCAAGGGTTCTACAGACAAGGGTTTGCCCTGTGCTATAGCTCTCTGATATACGTGCGAGGTCCAACAGTAGTACTTGGCCAAATATCTCAAGGCACTAACTAAGGACGATAGATCGTACCCTTGGTCGTACTACCCGACTACCCAGGTACTAGAGAGTATCTTACCGAGTTCTATTCTCAGTGACACTATAGTAGTCAAGCGGCCGATCGGTTTATCTAAAGAGGGCTTCAAGTAATCTAGGCCGATCCGTATACAGGTGATGTCTGATGCGCTACCACTCGAAGGGGTACCAACAGAGGTTACAAGGGTGGCCAACAGATGTGTGCTTAAGTACCAATTGTATTTCCTGCGTGTATGAATCCCTCAACCGTGGGTTTATGCACGTAACGATAGATCTTTGTGGCTTAAATACGTCGGAATATGTCTCTACCCTGGAAAAAAAAATTAACCCACAGTTTCTGTCGAGGAAAGTGCTCTGATACCACTTGTAATGTACCAGATATAAAAAGTATGCAGAACAGAAATAAAATGCTAGAAATGGCATAATAACAGCAATATAACCAGAACAATCACCACAATAGCACTGAAATAATATAAGAATAACAACAGAAATAACACTTTGATTCTGAAAGCAATGTTCACGGGCCTCTTCGAGGGGGCAATCTCCAATTGAGCAGAGCTCTATTACAATAATATCCAAGCTAGGGTTCTCATACCCTAGACTCCTATTTATACTAAATATGTCTATCAAAAGAATCATCTAGAGGAAGATCCTTCTAGAAGCGGAAGCTTCTATTAGGTCTTCTAACATTCGACTTATTCTATTTTATTGCAAGGCCTTATTAATATTGACATGTATTACATCTGAATATATTGTTCTACCTATGTGCGGGTTAGGACCCTAAAAACACTACTCCCAAGGACAAATGAGTACAAGGAGAAGCTTGCAGAGTTCCAAAGGAAAGATCCATGGTCCATCCATATATTAAAGAAAGAAGATAAAGAGAACAAATAATGTGAGAAATCCATTGAATATGCAGTTAATAAAGAGGCTCCTTCCTATCCTTACATTGAGAATATACCTTACATCAACTACAGTGAAGGAAGTATTGTGTTCATGTGGGACAAGAGGAAGCACAAGCCTAAATATGACCAAAAGGATGACAAGGCTTGGCTTAGTCCTTACATCATCGAGAAGAATTCCAAGAAATAGAAGTACTACTTGGTAGCTTTAGATGGGAGAAACATGCCATTACCGGTGGATGGGTCTCTTCTCTGACCCTACATCAAGGACACTTGACTTCGTCTGTGCCCAGGCCCTAGGTTAGTAGGTAGGTCATCTTGCTTTCCTTGCATTTAAATCTTGATTGCTCAAGATAGTTTAGTTGCATTTCATTTTTCATTTTTCTCTACTTGCATATTGCTTTCATCATATTACATGTTTAGTTTAGAAAGTTTTGAAAAAATGCAAATTTTACTTTCTAGATTAGTTGTTATTTTGAGATTTGATATATATGGACAAAGGGTGATAGAACCACCTTAGATTTTATAGTTTTATGTTTCGATGTAGGCATAGGTCCACTAGGAGATGTTGTGGTTCTCATGTGCTCTATGGTGAGTACATGTCCCCAAGTAGTAGCCAGATGTTATCTCCAGTTCCTAGGGATAACTAAGGAGATAATGTCTCGATGCCCTCAGGTTGCAAACATGGAGTACCAAGAGACAACTTAATGAGAAATGTCGACTTGAACAGACAGAGACTCACCTCGCCACCACAATTCAAGGTTCATCATCAGGATATCCACCACATCAACTTGCTTCTGGAAGACATTGGGTCTTGCTCCATGAGGTACAAGCCAGGTATTATGGTAAGTTTCATTTCAATTTTTGAGGCATTTGAATTTGTTTCATTTTAAATTGCATTTGATTATGTAACATATGCTTGCAAATTATGCTCTTTACCTTGTTTCACCTTGGTGGTTGACATTGCGCCCTAGTAAGTGGGTCAGCCTTAGGCATAGGTTTGATATTGGGAGATCTTCTTGACAAGTCATCGTGCCATTCTTGACCATACCTATCACTTTCCACACTTCATCCCCTCATCTCCTTACCTTTTGGGATTTTTGGGTGTACTGACCCAAGAAGGGATTGTCCCTCATTTCATGGGAATGAGGGGCTGAAGGCCCAAAGGCCTGTAGCTGGAAAAAGATAAAATCCAATCATGAACCTTCTATATGCTCGCCCAGGGTTCCTGAGGACAATGAAATGTCTCTCATAAGAAACTGATGGGACACGAGAAAAATAATTAATACAAAATGCCAACCAAGGTGGAGCATGTGTGGGAAATGTTTTTGATGCTTAGGTAGAATCCCCACACACTGCCTTCAAATTGGGGAAGCATAATGTGACCACGGTAGAGTCAAGGTGGGAATTTTTTTTCATGCTTAGGTAGAAGCCCCACCTTGGCTTCAACCTAGAAACATATTAAAGGAACAAAAGGCAATAAATGGTCTTGGAAAAAGGTTGCATTGAAAAAAAAGGTGCAACGCACCCTATACAAAGGAACCCATAGATGAGAAAATATGATCCCTTGTATTTCATGAACCCCATGCCCAAGATTATTGCCCCCATCCATGTCACTTTGTCCACATGTCTTATAGAGGTGCCCACTTGGGAAACACTCCTAAAATTGAGGTACGATTCACAATAGGCTGCTTTGTCAACCCTCCCATACTTAAACTTGGAAAATTGCATAGGGTATTTGAGCACTTGTTTATTTTGATGAGGTGGTTTTTTATGTACATGCTTATATGGCTCTTTTATTAACTTTATTTACTTATCATGAGTCATTTGACTTGATATCCTTGTAGGGTGGATTCATTGTCTTTGCATGACCTAGTTGGTGGGGAGATTTAGAAGAACAAGCCTAGATTGGGCTTCCTTGGGGCTTGAAGTAGGTTGGATACCATGGCCCACACACCAGAAGATGATGACAACCTTTGGACACCACATAAACACCATGGAGGACCTAACCTAGCCCCTTGCTAGCCCAATGATTTTCTCTTGAGGACAAAACATCACATTTGACGAGCTTGACGTCACCCTAGGGCTAGGGTTGTGGTGGTCGTGTTGTTGTTGATTGACACTTGGCACGTTTTGATGGGATAAGGCTTGAATTGGAGGAGGAATACCTAGCGCATGAGAGGTAGGCTCTAGAAGTCCCAACGACTTCCACTTCCTACTCCAATGACTTGTAAAAGGTGTCAAAACATCACCCTAGAAGAGGGATGACGTCACTTTAGGGTTTCTTATGTGCAGTTTTAAAGTTAAAATTGAATTTTATAATGTAAAGGGGAAAAGTAAGGGTTGTTGACCCCTTACTTTGTGGTTTACCCTAAAATTAAGTGGACAAACACTTTTAGTAGGATTTGTATAAATAGAGATCATTTCTATTTCATTTTCATCATAACTCTCCCATTTGAGAAGACTAGTGGCTGAAATTTGCACCCTACTTGGGAAATTTGGTATCTTTCTCTTGTGAAAATGTTTTTTAGTGATATCTCTTGGTGATTTGTTGAGCTAAGGTGGTGCACACCTCTTAGCGACTTATTATATTTCTTATGAATGGTCATTGCTTGGTGAACTAGGGTTCAATCTTGCATCTCTCTTGAAATTGGTAAGGAAAATCTGCAATTGTTAGTTCTTCTTGCTTATTTCATGATTCTTGTTGATTAAAACCCTGGGAGGAGTATAAGTACATACACCCTCCATCAAGTTTCATTTAATTTTCTAGTTTATAAGTCATTTGTTGCAAGGTTGTTAGTATGAGTACAATGGTGTACACCCTCCTAGATTTACCTTAGTTTGATTTGCATTCCCTAGGGAGTAAGAGGATTTACGCCCCTGGCGATTTTGTTTATCTAACAATTTATTTCTAGACTCCATTCTCCCAAATTTTAAAGGCATTAATCTGATGTTTTCATTGGAGAAATAAATTGTTTGCATTGGTAAACATGATTTAGAGAGATATTGATATAGTGCAAGTTGGAATCTTTTCTTGATGCCTTGAGGTTGCTAAAGCCTCTAGGGTGTCTAGTTTTTCTTAGTATTCTTAGAGATATAACTCAACAAAATCTAGAGCCATTAGGGATGCAGCAAGTCTCTCTCTACTTTGATTATAACTCACTTTTGAACCGTCAAAATCTGCTAATAAATTGCCCCTATAATCTACTAGTTTCAACGCACTTTTTGGGTGGTTTACTTAGTTGTTTTGTGAGTTAGAATTTCTTTTTTGTAGAAATAATATGCTACAGCCATAAGGATGATAAAATATCTCTGCAATACTTGTTTATAACAGCCTTATTTCATTGTTAAAGTCTTATGCTTTCATACTTGAATTATTCTAGTGATTACTATCTTATCTCTTGCATCATTCACCTCGCTTTTAGCATCTCGTAGCAGCTCTAATAATCATTTAATTGTTGATATGTATTTATGTTGATTTCTGCAAATAGGGAAAACAAGCTTAACTTGGTTTTCCATTGGATTGTTAGCCTGTATCTTGACTTTTCTCGTGTTTTGGGCAAGTATAATCATCTTCTACAGGTACTCAAATTTCTTGGCAACTATAAACCACTTTCGAGACTCAATTCCAAGCTATCTCCCACTTAGTATCTTGACCTATAGGGGCATCATTTCCATCATATCACTTTTTGTCTCATTTCCCCCTAGGGTCACCCGGGACTCTCCCCTTGTGTTTGATTCTTCCTTCACTAAAGCGAGGGGAGGGTTTATCTTAGGTGACAATGGGTAAAATCTCCCACCATTATCACCATCTTATGGATTGGGTCAGGCTTTTCCCAACCTACAATTTGTGCAATAGCAGGGGCAATGATTCTAAATTAAAATTGATCATCATAGCCTCAATTATTTTTTGGAACAGCAAATTTATCCCCTCATCAACAAAAATGGGTGACCAAGATGTTTGGTTATGATTATGAGATCATTTACAAGAAGGGAAAAAAAATGTGGTTGCTATTGCTTTTTCAAAGAATTATGAAGAAGTAGAGTCCCTCTTTTCCCTCTCTTTCATCGTAGCAGATTGGTTACACGCTTTCACCGGAAATGGTTCCAAGATCCCAAACTTCCTCACCTAATTTAACACTTGCAACAATATCCTCTGGCCTCTTCACCATACTCTTGGCACAATGTGGAGCTTTGTTATAAAGTTTCCCTATATTGAAGCAATTAGTCTCACTTTAAGTCCATTGTGCTCTATGAATTTCATGCTTCACCAACAGTTGGGCATTCAGGCTTTCACAAAACATATGAATGGGTCAAACGTTCTTTTTTTCTAGTAAGGCATGAAACAAGACATCCGCACCTTTGTGGATGAATGTGATACATGTTAATGCAATAAGGGAAAATTTGTCAAAATCCAAGCGCACTCCAACCTCTTCCTATTCCACCTGCTATATGGACGGATATTTCTATGGACTTCATAGTTGGCTTGCCCAAATCGGGCAATAAATCAGTCATCATGGTTTTCGTCTATCATCTTTCCAAATATGATCACTTATGTTCCCTCCAACACTCGTTCACCACATCCAAAGTGGCTCAAATTTTCATGGATAATATCTTCAAACTCTATGTCATGCCTCACCCTATTGTCTCTAACCGTGATCCAACTTTCACCATCAACTTTTGGCAAGAATTGTTAAGGCTCCAGGGAAGCCAATTGCATTTCAACATGGCGTATCATCCCCAAAATGATGGTCAAACTAAAGTTGTCAACAAGTGCTTGGAAACATATTTGAGATGTTTCGCATATAACAGATAAACTTAATGGGATCAGTGGTTACCACCATTTGAATGGTGGTACAACACATCTTACCATGTAGCCACTCGCATGACTCCCTTTGAAGTAGTCTACGGTCAAAAGCCACCTTTTCTCCTCTCCTACCTACCAAGTGTGTCCAAGGTTCAATATGTCAACATCACACTTACAGTTCAAGTTGTTATTCTTTGTACCCTCAAAGAAGATTGGGTCATGGCTTAGAATCACATGAAGCAACAAGTAAATCAGATTCATACTGCAGTGATGAAATGCTCAAATGCTTAACCAGGAAGAACTGTGTAGTGATTTGGAAACCCGAACACAGTTGCGCGGCAATAGATCTTGTTTGTTTTAATTTGTTTATGTTTCTATCCCCAAGGGTTAGGTATTTAAAGGTTCTACAGACAAGGGTTTGCCCTGTGTTATAGCTCTCTGATATACGTGCGGGGTCCAACAGTAGTACTCGGCCCAATATCTCAGGGAACTAACTAAGGAGGATAGACGGTACCCTTAGTCGTACTACCCGACTACCTAGGTACTAGAGAGTATCTTCCCGAGTGTTGTTGGCGGTGACACTATAGCAGTCAGGCAGTCGATCGGTTTATCTAAAGAGGGTTTCAAATAATCTAGGCCAATCCGTACACAGGTGATGTCTGATGCGCTACCACTCGAAGGGGTACCAACAGGGGTTACAAGGGTGGAAAATAGAGGTGCGCTTAAGTAACACCTGTATTTCCTGTGTGTATGAATCCCTAAACAGCGGGTTTATGCACCTAACGACAGATCTATGTGGCTTAAAGAAGTCAAAATACATCTCTACCCTGGAAAAAAAATTAACCCACACTTTATGTCGAGGAAAGTGCTATGATACCACTTGTAATATACCAGATATAAAAAGTATGCAGAACAGAAATAAAATGCTAGAAATGGCAGAATAACAGCAATATAACTAGAACAATCACCACAATAGCACTGAAATTATATAAGAATAACAACAGAAATAGCACTTTGATTCTGAATGCAATGTTCACGGGCCTCTTCGAGGGGGAAACCTCCAGTTGAGCAGAGCTCTATTACAATAATATCCAAGCTAGGGTTCTCATACCCTCGACTCCTATTTATACTAAATATGTTTATCAAAAGAAGCATCTAGAGGAAGATCCTTCTAAAAGCGGAAGCTTCTATTAGGTCTTCTTACATTCGACTTATTCTATTTTAATGCAAGGCCTTATTAATATTGACCTCTATTACAACCGAATATATTTAGGACCCTAAAAACACTACTCCCAAGGACAAATGAGTACAAGGAGAAGCTTGCAAAGTTCCAAGGGAAAGATCCATTATCCAGCCATATATTAAAGAAAGAGGAAAAGAGAACAAAGAATGTGAGAAATCCATTGAAGATGCAGTTAATACAGAGGCTCCTTCCTATCCTTACATCAAGAATATACCTTACATCAACTACGGTGAAGGAAGTATTGTGTTCATGTGGGACAAGAGGAAGCGCAAGCCTAAATATGAAAAAAAGGATGACAACGCTTGGCTTAGTCCTTACATCATCGATAAGAAGTCCAAAAAATAGAAATACAACTTGATAGCTTTAGATGGGAGAAACATGCCATTACCAGTGGATGGGTCTCTTCTCCGACCCTACATCCAAGACACTTGACTTCATCGGGGCCCAGACCCCAGGTAAGTAGGTAGGCCATCTTACTTTCCTTGCATTTACATCTTGATTGCTCACGGTAGTTTAGTTGCATTTCATTTTTCATTTTGCTCTACTTGCATATTGCTTTCATCATATTACATGTTTAGTTTAGAAAGTTTTGAAAAAATGCAAATTTTACTTTCTAGATTAGTTGTTATTTTGAGATTTGATATATATGGACGAAGGGTGATAGAACCACCCTAGATTTTATATTTTTATGTTTCGGTGTAGGCATAGGTCCACTAGGAGATGTTGTGGTTCTCATGCGCTCTATGGTGAGTACATGTCCCCAAGTAGTAGCCAGATGTTATCTCCAGTTCCTAGGGATAACTAAGGAGATGATGTCTCGACTCCCTCAGGTTGCAAACATGGAGTACCAAGAGACAACTTAACGAGTAATGTCCACTTCAACAGACAGAGACTCACCTTACCACCACAGTTCCAGGTTCATCATGAGGATATCCACCACATCAACTTGCTTCTGGAAGACATTGGGTCTTGCTCCATGAGGTACAAGCCAGGTATTATGGTAAGTTTGATTTCAATTTTTGAGGCATTTGAGGTTGTTTCATTTTAAATTGCATTTGATTATGTAACATCTGCTAGGAAATTATGCTCTTTACCTTGTTTCACCTTGGTGGTTGACATTGTGCCCTAGTAAGTGGGTCACCCTTAGGCATAGGTTTGTTATTGGGAGATCCTCTTGACGAGTCATCGTGTCATTCTTGACCATACCTATCACTTTCCACACTTCATCCCCTCATCTCCTTACCTTTTGGGATTTTTGGGTGTACTATGTAAGTTTTAAACCTGCGAAGTAAAGCAATGCATATATATATTCTTAAGCAATACAGAAATTAATCAATGGCTCATACACAGAATA
>ML794754.1:262960-289880 GCA_009831015.1 Picea engelmannii
CCATTCGCCATACAATATATACAATGTTTTTAGGTATTCCGTAGATACCAAAACCCTAATCCCTTAATCCGGGATTAATTTACAAATCAGCTAAAAATAGCAAAATCCGCTAAAAATAGCAAATAACGGACTGCCAGACGCAGTTGTTGTAGCGCACCCCCACACACACACACATGCAAAGAATATAACACATACCCAACATACTAACCCAAGAAGGGATTGTCCCTCATTTCATGGGAATAAGGGGCTGAAGGCCTAGAGGCTTGTAGCTGGAAAAAGATAAAATCCAATCATGAACCTTCTATATGCTCGCACAAGGATCCTCGAGGACAATGAAATGTCTCTCATAAGAAACTAATGGGACCCGAGAAAAATAATTAATACAAAATTCCAACCAAGGTGGAGCGTGTGTGGGAAATGTTTTTCATGCTTAGGTAGAAGCCCCACACACTGCCTTCAAATTGGGGAAGTATAATGTGACCAAGGTAGAGTCAAGGTGGGAATTTTTTTTCATGCTTAGGTAGAAGCCCCACCTTGGCTTCAACCTAGAAACATCCTAAAGGAACAGAAGGAAATAAATGGTCTTGGAAAAAGGTTACATTGAAAATAAAGGTGCAACGCACCCTCTACAAAGGAACCCATAGATGAGAAGCTACGATCGCTTGTATTTCATGAACCCCATGCCCAAGATTATTGCCCCCATCCATGTCACTTTGTCCACATGTCTTATAAAGGGGCCCACTTGGGAAACACTCCTAAAATTGAGGTATGATTCACCCAATAGGCTGCATTGTCAACCCTCCCATACCTAAACTTGGAAAATTGCATAGGGTATTTGAGCACTTGTTTATTTTGATGAGGTGGTTTTTTATGTACATGCTTATATGGCTCTTTTATTGACTTTATTTACTTATAATGATGCATTTGACTTGAGATCCTTGGAGGGAGGATTCATTGTCTTTGCATGACCTAGTTGGTGGGAAGATTTAGAAGAACAATCCTAGCTTGGGATTCCTTGGGGCTTGAATCCCACAAGTTGGATACCATGGCCCACACACCAGAAGATGATGACAACCTTTGGACACCACATAGACACCATGGAGGACCTATCCTAGCCCCTTGCTAGCCCAATTATTTTCTCTTGAGGACAAAATGTCACATTTGAGGAGCTTGGTGTCACCCTAGGGCTAGGGTTGTGGTGGTCGTGTTGTTGTTGATTGACACTTGGAACGTTTTGATGGGAGAAGGCCTCAATTAGAGGAGGAATACCTAGCACATGAGAGGTAGGCTCTAGAAGTCCCACCGACTTCCACTTCCTACTCCAACGACTTGTAAAAGGTGTCAAAACATCACCCTAGAAGAGGGATGACGTCACTTTAGGGTTTCTTATGTGCAGTTTTAAAGTTAAAATTGAATTTTATAATGTAAAGGGGAAAAGTAAGGGTTTTTGACCCCTTACTTTGTGGTTTACCCTAAAATTAAGTGGACAAACACTTTTAGTAGGATTTGTATAAATAGAGATCATTTCTCTTTGATTTTCATCATAACTCTGTTGGAAATACTAAAACAACTGAGAGGGGGGGGTGAATCAGTTGTTTATGAGCTTAAACAATTTTATACCTTTTAAACATTATTAATCTTCCTTCAAGTGATCATCAACAACATACAGCATATGTACAGTAAAAGTAAATACCATCAGTCACACATAAAGTACACACAGAGACAGATTTTCACGAGGAAACCCATAAAGGGAGAAAACCTCTTCTTCTTCAAAATGATAGGCAGTCTTTTTCAGTTCTATACATCATTTACAATTGAGCACCAACTCAATGTGAGGCTGCTACCTCTATTTTACAAGCTGCAACTTGTTTGAGAGCACCAACTCTCTGGTTTCTCTAGCACCCACTAGAAGGAAGCACCAACTCCCTGAATATTCCAGCACCAACTGGATGGAAGCACCAACTTCCTGAATGTTCCAGCACCAACTGGATGGAAGCCCCAACTTCCAGTTACACAGGCTCCAACCTGTATAACAGAGAACACTTGTTCTCCCTAGAACCACCCTGCCACCCTGGTTTCTCTGGTTGCAACCAGATGGAAGTTACAACTTCCTGTGTTCAAGCACCCACTTGAACTTCTTAGGACTACAGTCCTCCCGAGCACCTCCCAACCACCCTTGAATATAAAAATAATGAATACACAGACAATTTCCCAGATAAACCAATTCTTACCTTCCTTTCTCTGTTCTGTAAGTCTGATCTGTTCTGCTATTCTGCTATGCGTTTTCTCTTGCTCTGCTATTCTGCTCTGTGTTTTCTCTTTCACTCTGCACATCTGCTTCCTTTCCTACCACGCATCCTCTTCTGTATTCTTCCTTACTGTTTCATTCCTTTCCTCACCAGAACAGCCAACTCTCCACAATCTGTCTCATCTTCTTTTATGCATACCTCACCGACGGTTCCACTTCACCTTCCCGCAGCCGAAACAAGAACTCCTGTCCTAGCAACTGAAACGCTAACCGATTCGTCATCATGAGTCAGTTTTGATAACAGATTCCAAACTCAGTAGTTAACTGTGAGAGATAATAGTAACCCTCCGATCAACACTTAATCCAACGGTTTAGATCCAATCGGGATTTTACACATCGCGATTTCGGTACTCTTGGCGTTCATAGTTTTGGTCACTTCCAAATCCCGATCCCCGAAACTTCGATGTGCAGCTTATCTGGACTGACTCTTTCTCTTTCCGTGACTAAGGGCTGTGACCACAGCCTTATGTCTCTCCATATTGCGATTCACGAAACTCCGACACGGAGTTGAACCAACAGTTCAGATATGAACTTGTTTCAACGGCCATGATTGGTTCGTGATATCGCACATCGCGAAATCGGGATTCTTGTTGTATTGAGTTCTTTCCATTTTGAATTCGCGATCCCCGAAACTCCGATATGGAGTTACATCTACGGTCTTGATCATTTCTGGACCTGACGGTCCAGATTCACTCGCGATTTCGCATATCGTGAAATCGGGATTCTTGTTGCATTGTGTTCTTTGCCTCATGAATTCGTGATCCGCGAAACTCCGATACAGACTTGAATCAACGGTCCAGATGTGATCTTTATTCAGCGGCTGCGATTAAATCGCGAAATTTCTCATCGCGAAATCAAAATTCTTGATGTCAAGTGACTTTGTCATTTCAAAGTCCCGATCCCCGACGCCTCTCCATTGACTGGAATCAACGGTTCAGATTTAACCTTAATCTGATGGCTCGGATTACATCGCGATATCGCATATCGCGAAATCGGCATTCCTGATGTCAAGTGACTTTGTCATTTCAAATTCTCGATCCCCGATACTCTGCTGATGTCACACGTGGTTTGACACGTGTTAAATACTGCCACGTGTCATTCTGATTCGTGACTTACATGTGCCTGAAGTGTTGAATCTGCCTGACACCTGTCATTACCTGGTTGTGCCACGTGTCCCTAGCTGACGTGGTCTGTTGTCGTGAGTTGGATCGACGGTCTAGATCACATGTTGATCTGACGGTTCAGATTCAGTCGGGATTTCTTTCATCACGATTTCAGGGTTTCTGTTGTAATTGTTCACAGGACTCGTGAAACTCCGATTCCCGATTCTCCGATGAAGCCTCCTATCGAGATTCTCCCTGTGGCGCTCGATCGCTGCCACGCATCCACACGAATGGATGGTCCAGATTTTTTCTGGATTTCGAGACTTTCAATGTCTCGGTTCTCACGACCTTGAGAACTCCGATCTCCCGATGGCTGATATCTCGATGACAACTCCTCGTGTCGGGACTTCTCTTCTTGCTCCCGAGGCTTATCTCCCTCACAGCTTCTGTAGATCTGACGGTTGTCGGCGAACCTGCACCAAATCTAACGGCTCTCGCTGTGTTCGATCATTCACTGCTTTCCACTGTTGCCATCAATGACAAGCATTCGCTGTCTGTTCATTGAATTTGCCAACAAACTCTCCCGTTTGAGAAGACTAGTGGCTGAAATTTGCACCCTACTTGGGAAATTTGGTATCTCTCTCTTGTGAAAATGATTTTTAGTGATATCTCCTGGTGATTTGTTGAGCTAAGGTGGTGCACACCTCTTAGTGACTTATTATCTTGCTTATGAATGGTCATTGCTTGGTGAACTAGGGTTCGATCTTGCATCTCTCTTGAAATTGGTAAGGAAAATCTGCAATTGTTAGTTCTTCTTGCTTATTTCATGATTCTTGTTGGTTGAAACCCTGGGAGGAGTATAAGTACATACACCCTCCATCAAGTTTCATTTAATTTTCTAGTTTATAAGTCATTTGTTGCAAGGTTGTTAGTAGGAGTACAATGGTGTACACCCTCCTAGATTTACCTTAGTTTGATTTGCATTCCCTAGGGAGTAAGAGGATTTACGCCCCTGGAGATTTTGTTGATCTAACTCTTTCTTTCTAGACTCCATTCTCCCAAATTTTAAAGGCACTAATCTGAATTTTTCATTGGAGAAATAAATTGTTTGCATTGGTAAACATGATTTAGAGAGATATTGATATAGTGCAAGTTGGAATCTTTTCTTGATGCCTTGAGGTTGCTAAAGCCTCTAGGGTGTCTAGTTTTTCTTGGTCTTCTTAGAGATATAACTCAACAAAAGCTAGAGCCATTAGGGATGCAGCAAGTCTCTCTTTACTTTGATTATAACTCACTTTTCAACTGTCAAAATTTGCTAATAAATTGCCCCTATAATCTACTAGTCTCAACACACTTTTTGGGTGGTTTACTTGCTTGTTTTGTGGGTTAGAATTTTTTGTTGTAGAAATAGTATGCTACAGCCATAAGGATGATAAAATATCTATGCAATACTTGTTTATAACAACCTTATTTCATTGTTGAAGTCTTATGCTTTCATACTTGAGTTATTCTAGTGATTGCTATCTTATCTCTTGCATCATTCACCTCGCTTTTAGCATCTCGTAGCAGCTTTAATAATCATTTAATTGTTGATATGAATTGATGTTGACTGCTGCAAATAGGGAAAACAAGCTTAGCTTGGTTTTCCATTGGATTGTTAGCCTGTATCTCGACTTTTCTCGTGTCTCAGGCAGGTATAATCATCTTCTGCAGGTACTCAAATTTCTTGGAAACTATTAACCACTTCCGAGACTCAATTCCAATCCATCTCCCACTTAGTATATTGACCTATAGGGGCATCATTTCCATCATCTCACATTTTGTCTCATTTCCCCCTAGGGTCACCCCAGACTCTCCCTTTGTGTTTGATTCTTCCTTCACTAAAGCGAGGCGAGGGTTTATCTTAGGTGATAGTGGGTAAACTCTCCCACCGTTATCGTCATCTTATGGATTGGGTCAGGCTTTTCCCAACCTACAATTTGCGCAGTAACAAGGGCAATGATTCTAAATTAAAATTGAACATCATAGCCTCAATTATTTTTTGGAACAACAAATTTCATCCCCTCGTCAAAAAAATGGGTGACCAAGATGTTTGGTTATGATTATGAGATCATTTACAAGAAGGGAAAAGAAAATGCGGTTGCTATTGCGTTTTCAAAGAATTATGAAGAAGTAGAGTCCCTCTTTTCCCTCTCTTTCATCGTAGCAGATTGGTTACACGCATTCACCGGAAATGGTTCTAAGATCCCAAACTTCCTCACCTAATTTAACACTTGCAACAATATCCTCTGGCCTCTTCACCATACTCTTGGCACAATGTGGAGCTTTGTTATAAAGTTTTCCTATATTGAAGCAATTAGTCTCACCTTAAGTCCATTGTGCTCTATGAATTTTATGCTTCACCAACAGTTGGGCATTCAGGCTTTCACAAAACATATGAATGGGTCAAACGTTCTTTTTTCTAGTAAGGCATGAAACATGACATCCGCACCTTTGTGGATGAATGTGATACATGTTAATGCAATAAGGGAAAATTTGTCAAAAACCAGGTGCACTCCAACCTCTTCCTATTCCACCTGCTATATGGACAGATATTTCTATGGACTTCATTGTTGGCTTGCCCAAATCGGGCAATAAATCAGTCATCATGGTTTTCATCTATCGTGTAACTGAGTTAGTTGCCACATAAGGTTAAGGGCCCCACATCTAGCATCTGGAAGATATAAGTAATACCATTAAATGAAAACCTAGATGTCCAGATTTTTTAATGCCACGTAGAATGGGATATATTAGATGACACCTCGAATAAATTTTAGACTTAGGAAGGAAAGTCACTAGTACAAAAAGGAGGATGGGAGTCTTAGGTTGAGGCACATCACTTAGGTTTTCAACTCTCAAATGGAGGTTCTATATTCAAGATCCGAGCATCTGGGATTTTTGAAAGTGCTCATTATAAGAAAATCCAAATTTTTGGATGCCACATTAGGTAGGACACATCATCATGACACATAGAAGCCCCATCAGACTTAGGGAAGAGAAGTCACTAGTATCAGAAGGACAAGTGGCAAGTTCCAATTGAGACGTGTCAACTTGAGGTTCCAACTTACCCAAATCGAGGTTCTATATCCAGGATCTGGATATCTGGGATTTATAAAAATGTTCATTATAAGAAAATATGGATTTCCAGATACCATGTCAGACAAAACACATTAGAAAGACACGTTAGATGCCACGTGAGAATAGGATGACACCTAGGAAGCCAGATCAAGTGTTGGGTCCTATTTGAATGATAGGATGTAATCAATGGAGGACAAGTTTTAGGGTGGAGATGTGGTAAGTCTCAATTGGGTTTCACAAAGGCCTATATATGGGATCCATAGTTTGGGAAAACTTATATTACCAAAAGTTCTAGGTTTCTATTTTTCCATATATTCGAGACTTGGAGAAAAGTTAGATCCAGATAATTCGTGGGATGGGACACATCATATGCCACGTATATTCTAGGTCATACATGCTGCCAAAGAAGACCCCATGTGAGGAGGACACTTAGCAGGCTGACATCGCAGCTATCATATGAAAAGGGAGTCGTCATATCAAGTTATTCTACACTGTTGATTTAATTAGGCTTAACCCATTACCCAAGCATGAGAGGTTATAAAATGTAGTGAAATCCAGGATATGGAGAAATGTGATTTAAAATAAATTATGTATTCCATATTTCTGGATCCAGATATCTAGAAGTTTGAGAATATACATGTGACTAGTCTATATGTGGACGATCGAGCCAGGTAATCAATCTGGGTCGTTGATGTGATAAAGGGAAAAGCAGATCCAAAAGATTGATTAATCCATGGAAGAGAAGAGGTCCAGATTTCAGAATTTCAACATTGGTCAAGGTTCCACCTATGGGTCAAGATTTCGATAGCATAATAAAATACAATAAAATTTTAGACTAGGATGAAAATGAAATAAATAGGAATTGTACATGTTGATAATATCAACTTCATATTGGGGTTTGGGACAAATAAGGTTTAGTAATGAATGTTGGATTCAATGATAATCGAGATTTGATAAGAGAGAAATATGTTCAAGAGGAAGGAGATTAAGGGTTTCCCAAGGCACACTTGAGGTTTCAATCTCTCTTTATTAATTGAAGGTCTATGCTTTTTATGTTCATGTATTATGTAACCAAATACACATGATCTTATACTTCGGCGTGATTTTCTTGAAGACTTGGAACAATATAGGTATCTGATAAACAAAATGACTCTATAAACCTATTACTACAACCAAAAATAGATTAGATGAAGAATCGGATTGACATGTGAGAGCTTGAGCATGCATATGAGCGCATAAATTACAAGATGGAAAGCAACAATATGAAAACCATTCTCAAAGATAAACAATGATTGGGATAAAAAACCCTAACCCCCTCAAGGTATATAAAGAATAATCAATAGTCTCATAGTAGTAGTAGATTAGGCATATGAGCATGAATTTTAATAAGGGGGTTCATTTAATTTTTCCTGGAATAGAAAAAATTAATAGGAGTTGTTGTAGGCACAAAACCTAGTTAACACTAAATTGTCTTTTTTGCTCACCCAAGTGACAAAAGAGACAAAACAATCTTCAATGAAACTTGTGACATTGAAGAATGACACCTACGCACAATGACAAAAAAAAATCATCAAACTTTATAAATACACAATCGATCTATTAGTCATAAATGTGTATGAATCAATAACATCAATCATACATAAGCATTATGTAAGAAATCATGCCAGTAGCGTGAAATCCTAATTGAATTGAATTCATAAAATAATAATTGATTATCAATAGAGTACATGTCTATACAGTAAAATAGATTAGAAAACATGACTCAAAATTATAAGCTTGCATGCATTTGCAAGGTGAAATGAATTAATCATATTTTGAGGCAATATGAACTGAAAAACATTTTGAGGATGAAGATTAATGCCAAATTAAAAAAATAAAAAGGGGGTCCCCAAGTCTGGCGACTTGTAGCAAGTTGAGGCCTCAACACCATCATAAGGTTTAATCTCCACCTTAGCTTTGACTCTAAATAATCTCTTGGAAGCCTGAGGGTCATCTCCCAGATGAAAGTTCTTCCCTAATTTATCTTGGGGTTGTATGATTTCTTCTTTTCACCTCCAAAAGACTCTAATTCTCTAATATTTCTACTTTTAGCCATTGTTCAAACCAATTCCAAAGTACTACAATACCTTCTACTCATGATCGCAATTCCCTAAAGCTTACTTTTCCCTCATCTATCTAACAATTGTTTAGTTGATCTAGGCAATTGTTGGCTCTTCGCTCCATGAATATCTAATTTTTTACCATATATTCCTTAGGAAAAAAAGAACAATAATTGGATACCAAAGTGATATGTGTTCCAATGGGCAAGTCAACATTTCCCAATGTATCTACACTACAAATTGTGTTAAGTATACTACAATGCCTTTTGAATACTATGTTTTAGGTTTTTTTTTTGTATTAAGAAAAAAACAAAACAAAGAACAAGGCAATCACACACAATATCCATCACATAATACAACAATACTTTTACTAGAGAACCCTCATGGGGAAGAAACTCCAAGTTCAATTTTAAAAGAGTTTGTCGACCAACAAATGCTTACAATTATAAATCTACACTTCCTCTAAGACTCCCCATCCACATGCTTGTGTTTACAATACCTACCACTTTTCGAAAATCGGTCTTGAACCCTTCCTTTCTACAAGGCCCTATTCTTATCCTTTTTTGACAATTTTATTGATTGTGACTCCTCAATCATCTTTCCAAATACCAATCAATCATCTAGTCATTCAACTAGAAAACCCAACTCTAGTCATAATCCACATTTTTATAGGCCATCTTGAAGAGTCAGTTTTTAGATGGTTTGCATACTTTCCATTTACTTGAAGGATATAACTCTTTCCTTTGGTCTTCCATCACAGAATCCTTAAATTTCCTACCAATATAAGCATCGAGGGGCTTCTGCAGTGCAACATATTAGATATCAATTTTGGGATTAACTACGTAGAGTAAGTCATTAATATATGACCCATATCCATGAGTATTAGTCACAATTGACCAATAATTCTCATGATTTGAATAGTCCACTTAGCACTCGTTACATTAGGCGATGCTCATAGGGGTGAAGAAGTGGGATTAAAACCAGTGAAATGAATTGCATAGCATCAATCATCATTTTCGGGGCTTGCACCTGGTAACTAGAACTTCTTGGGCAGTCATCCATCCCAAGACTCCACGTACTCAAGCACACTTAACTGTGGAGTTTTCCCCACAATCAAGCCCACTTATATTGTTACCCCATTTGCAAAACCTTATCAAGCATTGTGCCTTATGAACTATTTTTTGATAATTGCAGCTTCATGAGACATTCTCCAGGTCATTCTCCTCTGGATTGAGTTGAGACGATTTGTGAGAACACTCATGTGATGGGTGAGTCATACTCCTCTAGACTGAGTTGAGATGATGTGTGTGGTCTCTTGTCATGCTCCTCTGGATTGAGTTGAGATGACTTGAGATGGTCTCCTATGGACTTAGTTAAGTCGATTGGAGATGGCTCTGCAGATAGCACTCCTATGGATTTAGTTGAGTTGATCTGTTGAGAGTGAAGTCCATGTGGTTCAGCATATGTGGGTGTGTCCCTAGTGGTAGAGCACTAGAGGATGTGTGAGATCCTTTTCTATATTGTCTAAGAGTAAGACCTTGGTAAAACCCTAATTTTGTATTGTGAAAGGTACAAGTCGGCCCCACCATGTAAAGATAATTAATATTGTGTAAAGATTAATTATATTATTAATGTGTACAAGTCGGCCCTATTGTTCCAATAGATACATCCATTTGATGTGCTAGGTCTTGTATTTATAAGAGAGTTAGATACCCATTGTGGATCACTCACTCATTCTTGTATCATTCTCTCAACGCCTACTTGTAAAGCTAAAATGCGCACTTCTCTTAGGCACAAGCTTTCTTGGTCATAGAGAACCCTCTTGTGTGCACTAGGGTTTGTGGTGAAAGGGTCATCTTCTCTTGACTCTATAGCCAAGGATTGTTGGGTTTTTTCCTTGGTTGAGAAGGGTTTTCCCAGGATAACTTCTTGTGTTCTTGTGCATGGTTATTCTTCTTGTGATCTTGGTTACTGGAGCTATTGTATATTGTATTGTTGCATTGTTTATGGTTCAAGTTCATGCCAAATTAAATATAAACTACATGTGCTTGAGCTAAGCATAAAAAAATCAACATGGTATCAGAGCAGTGTTCCTTAAGAGCCAATGCACAAGCTATTCCAAGCTAGTCGTCACCTTCTTGCTACAACTGCAAAAATGACCCCTTCCATTTTTCCTTGGCAAGCTAGTTTTAGCACTTTCCCCTTGATCGTTAGGCCTAACTTTTGCATAGGAAAGTATGGACTAGTTCAGCGCACCACCTGCAACTCTCAGATAAAAAATTGAAGAAGTTTTTTATTTTCGGGCCTAGGGTTTCTAGGGTTTCTACAAAATTTGGTTTCTAGGGTTTATGCAGAACATTGGAAGTATTTTTACAGCTTGTTGAGGTTCCTTTGACTCTCTAGGGTTTCTTGTTGGCATTCATAAGTCCAACAAACCCCCAGAGACCTCCTCTTGAAAAATGCTAGGGTTTCTAGCCTAGCCATTAGGGTTTGTGAATAATATGCAAATCATGAGGAACAGAACTTTGGTGGAAGATAGGTGTGATGCAACAAGTAACTTCAGCTCCTGGAAGTCAAGATTAGACATCACTCTGGAAGAGGATGACCTAATGAGATTGATAGAAAAGACTCTACCAGCAACAACAACCAATGAAGAGAAGGATGAATGGAAGGTAGACAATGTCAAAGCCAGGAAGATAATCATCTATTCAGTAAGAGATCATATAGTACATCGCATATCTACCTTGAAGACAACTTATCAAATGTATGATGCACTGAAGACGATGTTTGAGAGCAACAACACTAACTGAGCTCTCACATTGAAACACCAACTTCAAAATCCTAAGATGATGAAAGCTGACACCAATGCTACCTTCTTCATGAAGATTTCATAGATCAGAGATCAGTTAGGTGCCATTGGAGAAACCATCACAGACAGAGATATTTTCATGATTACTCTCAATGCTCTTCCAAGACATTGGGAATCATTCATTCAAAGCATCAGTAGAAGAACAGACTTAGCTATGTTTGATCGTCTATGAGAAGACTGCACTTGGGAGGAAACCATACTTATAGCTAGAGGTGTGCAAGACTCCCATCATGATGACAATCAATCCCTTGCTTCTCATACAAAGAGAGGCAAAAGAAATAGAAGAAGTTTCGACAAAGCATTAAAAGACAAGAAAACTTCAACAGCTTCAGGTCATGAACATAGAAAAGACATTTTAAAGATTCAATGTTTCAGATGTGACAAGTATGGACACATTGCAAGAGATTTTCCTACCAGGAAGAAATGAAGACAACATGCATCCACTATTGATGTTGATTCAGAACCACATCAGAGAGTTGAATACACAAAGATGAAGCATTCTTCTTCATTTCAACATTCTCAGGTACCGTTCCCACTAATAGTGATATTTGGTTGATTGACAGTGGTGCTTCCAGACACATGACTGGATATAGAGAACATCTTATAGACCTTGTAGAGAAAGAGTCTCGTATGCATGTTGTACTTGGTGATAATGCCAGAAATGTTGTGAAGGGGGTTGGAACTTCTTCTTTCCAACTAGATTCTGACATACCTCTTCAATTAAGTGAGGTACTATATGTACCTGGGATGAAAAGGAACCTTATATTTGTTTCTACCTTAGAGGATAAATACTACAAGGTTACCTTCTCTAAAGGAAAATCACTTGCATGGCGCAAGAAATCACACATGGATTTTGCCCGAGTGATTGGTGTTCGAGAAAATAGTTTGTACAGATTGATTGTTCGACGAGTGCAGGCCTTATCACATGATACTATCAGCTTGAGTGAGCTATGGCATAGGAGACTTGCTCATTTACAATATAGATCCCTTCCCACTCTGGGGAAGATGGTGACATGCCTTCTAGAGATACATATCGAGCATGATGGCATTTTCAAAGGTTGTGCTCTTGGAAAGAATCTTAAGGGGTCATTTTCTAGCAGTGACAGTAGATCCAAAGGGATCTTAGACTTGATACATACAGATGTTTATGGACCCATGGTTGTTGCTTCCTTGAATGAATATTTGTACTATGTGCTCTTCATCGATGATCACTCTCGGAGACATGGATTTACTTCCTGAATACCAAGGATGGAGTCCTTGTGAGATTTCAAGAATTTAAAGCTTTGGTTAAGAACCTGACCGGGAGGAAGATCAAGGTATTGAGATCAGATAATGGAGGAGAGTACACCTCCAGGTATTTCAGTGATTTCTATATTGATGCAGGGATCAAGAGGGATTACATCATTCCTTATAACCCTTAGCATAATGGGGTTGCAAAGAGGAAGAACAGATCCATTGTTGAGGCAACCAAAGCGATGATACATGATCAAAATCTACCTATGATTTTGTGGGCAGAGGCATCCATGAAATTTGTGTACGTTTAGAACATGGTTCCTCATAAGACTCTGAAGAACATGATTCCCAAAGAACCTTTCACCATAGTGAAGCTTGAGGTTGGACACTACAGGATATTTGGGTGTCCAATATACTTTCATGTACCCAAGGAAAAGAGGACCAAGCTAGACCCTTCAGGAAGAAAGGGTACATTTGTGGGGTACAATGAATATTCGAAGGCATACTGGATCTACATCCCTAGTTAGAGACAAATCAAGGTTAGCATAGATGTCACCTTTTAGGAAGAGATAGCCTTCTGAAGATCTAGAGAATCTCGTATGGATATTGACAGCGAGAAGAAAGAAGAGACAATACCTTCTCCCCCTTCAGCAATCCAAAGGGAGACAGATACTGATCTAGTTAATCCCATAGCTCCACTTGATGTTCTCAGAGACATTGCAGTAGGCCAGAAGAGGCCTGCATGGGCTCGACAGACTCTGCAAGAGGCAGAGGGACATGAATCTCCCCGTGGTACATTCCGAGAGAGCAAGAGACGACAAATATTTTCGAGATATGTTTCAACTATGAGCCACATCAGTGATACTGAGCCTTCTTGTCATGGAGAATCAGTAGGTCAATAGGTTTGGAAAGATGCCATGACCAAAGAGTATCAATCCATCATGAAGAATGATGTGTGGGATATTGTTCCGAGACTGGAAGGGAAGTCTGTAATGACTTCTAAGTGGATCTATAAGATCAAACATGCAGCTGATGGAAGTATTGAGAAGTAAAAAGTGATATTTGTGGCTAGAGGATTATCTCAGGTGGAGGGAATATATTATGAGGAGACATTTGCTCATGTTTCCTGATACACTTCCATCCATACGATTATTTCCCTTACAACATCCATGGGTTGGAGACTACATCAGATGGATGTGAAGACAACCTTTCTCAATGGAGAAATTGAGGAAGAAGTTTACATCAAGCAGCCAGTTGGATTTGTGTTAAATGAGAAGGAGTCTCATGTGTGCAAGTTGAAGAAATCCCTGTATGGACTAAACCAGTCACCTCGTGCATGGTATGAGAATATTGATGGATACTTAATGAGATTGGGCTTCATCAAGAGTGTTGTTGATCCAAACCTATACTACAACATTGTTGGTGACGAGTGCCTGATTTTGGTCTTATATGTTGATGACTTATTCCTCACCGGTTCAGAAAGCCTTATTGTTGAATGCAAGCGTGCATTGGCTTTTGAATTCAAGATGAAGTACCTTGGTAATATGCACTACTTCTTGGAATTAGAAGTGTGGCAGAGGACTAATGAGATTTTCATGAGTTAGGGGAAATACACAGTTGAGATATTGAAGAAACTTGAGATGGCAGACTGCAGGTCCATTCCTAAATCGATGGTGATGGATCTGAAGAAAATGAGCGAGACTTCTTTTGATTCAGGTGAGATTGATCCACATATTTACAGACAGCTGATTAGATCATTGATGTATCAAGTTAACACTATACCTGATATATGCTATGGAGTGAGTGTACTCAATCATTTTATGAGTCAACCGAGATAGACACACTGGATAGCAGTGAAGCATGTTTTGAGATATTTATGAAGCATAGTTGGTTATGGACTCGGATATGGCTCCAGTGTAGACATGAGATTGCAGGGATATGTCAATGCAGATTAGGTAGGGAGCGCAGTGGACCAGAAGAGCACCTCTAGTTGGTGTTTTACCTTGGGATCTGCCATGGTTTCCTAGTGCAGCAGGAAACAAACTTTTGTGATTTTGAGTACCGCAAAAGCAAAGTACATTGCATTATGTGTGGCAGACCGCGAAGCAGTGTGGATTCGCAAGCTCCTTGCATAATTATTTGGACATGAGATGGATTCCATTGCAATAACCAAAGTTGTGTGAAGCTCTCAGAGAATCATGTGTTTCATGATAAATCGAAACACATCGAGATAAAATACCATTACATCATAGATATGGTGTAAAGGAAAGTAGTACATGTGCAGTAGCTTTCTACACACGAGCAGGTTGCAGATGTCTTCACCAAACCGCTTTCCAGGATGAAGTTTGAGTACTTCCGTGAGAGACTTGGCCTGGTGGAGAATGCCTCCCTAGCTGAGAGGGAGTGTTGATGATTGCAGCTTCATGAGACATTCTCCAGGTCGTTCTCCTCTAGACTGAGTTGAGACGATCTGTGAGAATGCCCATGTTATGGGTGATTCATACTCCTCTAGATTGAATTGAGATGATGTGTGTGGTCTCTTATCGTGCTCCTCTAGATTGACTTGAGATGGTCTTTTGTCGGACTCCTATGGACTCAGTTGAGTCTACTGGAGATGGCCCTCCAGATAGTACTCATATGGATTTAGTTGAGTTGATATATTGAGAGTGACGTCCCTGTGGTTCAAAATATGTGGACGTGTCCCTAGTGGCAGAGCATTAGAGGATGTGTGAGATCCCTTGTTATATTGTCTAAGATTAAGACCTTGGTAAAACCCTAATTTTGTATTGTGAAGGGTACAAGTCGGCCCCACCATGTGAAGATAAATAATATTGTGTAAATATTAATTATATTATTAATTTGTACAAGTCGACCCTATTGTGCCAATAGACACATCCATTTTAAGTGCTAGGCCTTGTATTTATAAGAGAGTTAGATCCCCATTGTGGATCACTCACACATTCTTGTATCATTCTCTCAACTTATACTTGTAGGGATGAAGTGCGCACTTCTCTTAGGTGTTAGATTTCTTGGTCATAGAGCACCCTCTTATGTGCACTAGGGTTTGTGGTGAAAGGGTGATCTTCTCTTGACTCTATAGTAAAGGATTGTTGGGTTTTTCCCTTGGTTGAGAAGGGTTTTCCCAGGATAACTTATTGTGTTCTTGTGCATGGTTATTCTTCTTGTGATCTTGGTTACTGCAGCTATTGTATATTGTATTGTTGCATTGTTTATGGTTCAAGTTCATGCTAAATTAAAAAGAGACTACATGTGCTTGAGCTAAGCATAAAAAATTCAACACTATTCAGTTAGAGCTCCCTTCACTCTTTATATTTAAGCATCGAGGGGCTTCCATAGTGCAACATATTAGGTATCAATTTTGGGATTAACTATGTAGAGTAAGTCATTAATCTATGACCCATATCCATGAGTAATAGTTGCAACTGACCAATAATTCTCATGATTTAAATAGTCCACTTAGCACTCTTTGCATCGGGTGATGCTCATAGGGGTAAAGAACTAGGACTGAAACAAGTGAAATGAATCACATAGCATCAACCATCACTTTTGTCACTTGCACCCAGTAACTAGGACTTATCGGGTGGTCACCCATCCCAAGACTCCCCTGGTTCAAGCACACTTAACTGTGGAGTTTTTCCCCACAATCAAGCCCTACCAATCATCGATAATCACCAAGTTGACAACCATCTCGATGCCACTACCACATTGATAATTATCTTGTTGATAAAAAAAATCCATAGAAAAAATTAATAATTTTATTCAAAAAGTACAAAATTACATATGGCATATGCCTGACAACATTCATAAAGCCAGTGATGGGAAAAATATGCTCCTTGGAATCCTGGAACTTTCCACTATGGCTACATAAATATATTTATCATACAAACATCCATATGTCTCTCATATTTCTTTTCAAAATTAATGGAGTTCGGGTATAAATACCTAAATCACATTAATGAAAACAATCCACTTATACATATATCAAAATAGAGATTTTTGGGCAGAACTTGGATTTTAAATCATTATTAGTACACTAATAATAAAGTCATAAAAAAAGATTAAGTTAATAAAAATATGGATGTAAAAATTATGTTTGAAGACCACCATCATCTTCAATGATCAACTATGCTCCAAGATCCATCCGCACCCCTTCCTTCAACAAACCATCAGTTGGTTGATTACTTTCCATATATGTGTGTGTTGAAAGGTGATGGAATCAAAATACAAAAAAATACCACTTATCTCCTCCACTAAGGGCTGCAACATAAAGTTTCTCTCCTCACTTTCCTTTTTCGTAAATTTAATTACAAGTAAAGAATCATTGAAGATCTACAAATTGGATACACATTTTTCAATAGCTAAGGTAAGGACTAGTTTAATGGCCATTAATTCTGCAAATTTGTTGGTTCCCTACCCCAACCTTGCTTTAAATGTTAATACATGAGAATAATTTAGAAATAATTAACCCCCTGCTTTAGAGGACCTATCATTCCCTTGTGAATCTCCATCAAAGTATGCCCAAGACCTAAATGTCTTAATTTGCTCCATAATTATATGTTTGGAAAGTCTTTCTTTCTTTGATTGATTAAAGTTTTTTCAAATATTAATCTCTTGGGAATCACTTTGTAATGGACATATGTGCTTATCTTCAAAGAGGCTAGCATTCCTAGCAATCCGCATTCCCCATGCTATGATCATTGGTAGAGCCTTATATGCTTTAACATTCATATTTTCACACCATCCATTTAAACTCTCCTCAATTGGTTGGCCACTCCAAGAATTATGAATCCCAATTATGTTTTCCACTCCTTCCACACCTGCTTTGCATAAGTACAAGTCATGATCAAGTGATAATTTGATTATTCATCACTACAACATAGAGGGCACCTCCCAAGACCTTGAGTATTCCTTTTCTCAAGAACATCATAAATTAGAGCCTTGTTGTTGATAAACAACCACATAAATATAGGATCCTTTAAAAGACATTTAAATTTCCACACTTTCTTCCACCACCAAACTTAGATCCCCAACTCACTTTTAGAGCATAAAACCCCATGCTCTACTTTAGGATTATACTCACTAGATGGGTTCTTTGACCAAAGCAAGTTGTCATATTCATCTTTGATCTTAACAAAGTTGTTCCTATTTTGAGAAAGATAGGATTCATATAACACTGCCTCTTCTCTTACAAAACCAAACACATTTTCTTGTTTCCATTCTTGTCTCCAAATAGTATTCATCTCTAAATCTATTATTTGATTAAGGTAGAAGTATACTCTTTTTCTCAACACCTGGATCATATGAGCTAGAAGTTTGAAATCCTCTCCACATCCCCTCCAAGGATATTCACCTACTCTGACCTTGCTCCTGTTATCGCACAGTCTGTACTTGCCCAAAGCCCAAGGCAAGTGAGGGAAATTGGCGTAACAAATAGGATGTCCTACCACTGCCACCTCAGTAGGATATCCCTGTGTTTTAGGAGTAGAAAGAGGTATACCACATGGAACGCGTCCCCGGTGAACTAAAGGGTTGGGTAAGCTAAGGATAAGGATAAGAAAACCCCTCCTCTCACTGGTCACCAAAGTTAAGGGTGTCTACATCTGAGGAATTGAGGCAAAATAAGGATGTTGATGTACTTTCCCAAAACAAGAACAATATAGCATGCATATATAATTTCCAAGTACCAAATGATAGTAAAATCCTTAGAGACGTTAGACAATTAAGAAATGAAGTGGCTGAAGTAAATTTGGAGCAATTTAGTAGTTTACAACAACAATAGATATTTTGTAACAACCACAAAAATTAGTGCTCAAAATTGCAAGAAAATACTATGAAAACTTAACATTTATCAAGTAGATTGTTTAGCAATTATCACAAGCAATTTCTGAGTGAGTGTTGGGTTCGTGTTTTGATTGTTTTATTGCAATGATCAAATCCTTTTTGCATGCGATATTACATATGCTATGATCTCATATAGCCATTTTAAAGGTATTATCAAGCTTTATACATCAATTTGCCATTAAATCGCACAAGGTATGTGTAATCGTCGTTTTGCAACGGTTTTATGATTAATTCATCTTTAGTTGCATGGTTACACTGATCTAACATTTCTTGTTTTCTTGCAACAGGTCAAAAATGTGATCCAGCCTTCCATCCAGAGCTTCATCTAGACCTTCATCCGACATTGTTCCAGGAAGAGAACTTATATCTTAATTTATGGGAAGAGGAAGTTGAATCATAAAAATTTGGCACATGGGATTTGTGCCCAATGTGCCCAATTAGGTCCCTCGTGATTCGTTTCCTAAAATTGTAAACAGATTGAGAGAAGTTCGTGGTCCTCGATTTGGACCTCCAATACTCCATCAGGCACTCCATCTGGCACCCCATCCGACACTCCAGTCGGCACTTGGAGCGCAAAGAAGTTGGTGATCCACATATCTCGGGGCACCGTTATGAAATTAGAGCACATGGGTTTTTCTCCCTTGGGATCCCTCTTGCTCGATGTCCTACCAGAATTTGCTTCCAGCCATTGAAGATGCCTGAGATCCATGCTCTATTTACTCACTTTGTTTTAAGAATTTAATGAAGATTCCTCAACAGAATTTGATTTTTAATGATGTAACTGATTTTTATATGCACATATTATTCTAAGAGGATCAGAGGTCGACCTCTCAGCTCTGTAAACCTCTATAAATACATGTTGTCTATGCCAGGAAGAAAAACGGATTTGTATACATACACACATAAATTATTTTGATTTTGTTGTAAAACTTTGTTTTGGTGATTAATATTATTGGTGTGACTGTGTTTTGCTATTGAAGGGTAGCCACGACCTACTGGGGGGCCATTAGTGGTCTGGGTGACTATGTATATAGATATCTCGTGTTTTTTATTTGCTTAGTTAGAATTTTTACATGTTTCCTTGTTGTATGTGTTTTTTAGTTTTAATTACTGTTTATGTTAATTGTAATTTGTTTGTCTAATTCGTCTTTCTTTAAATTGCAGATTGCTTATAGGAGTTGATTATTTGTCATGCTGTGTTTCTTATTTCTTAACAATTGCCCTGCAGGCTACTAACTTAGATGATGTATTGAAGTTTTAGATTGATCTATGCAAATTAAAACAGAGTATTGTGTGAATAGAGGATTAGTGTAGACAGAGTTTTTATTTAGGATTATTTGCAAGCTTCGATGCATTAATAGTTGCAAGTTTTATTAGTTGTAATCAAGCTAGGTTAAATTCTCAATTCAATTATGTTTCCATCGGTTTATTTGTTTTATTAATCTTGTTTTAGTATGTTATGATAGAAATAGATTTTGGGTTGTGTTTCTAAAAGCATTCTAGTTTGAAATCTGAGTTTTAATAATAGGATTAGTCCAGTTTAATTTATAAAATTTCAGTTATACATTTGAATTGCAATTTTAATTAAAAGATTGGATTTTAATTAAGATTTTTAATCATAAGTTTATAAGTTTGTAAATTTTCTTGAGTTAGCACAAGAGTGTGCTTGAATTAGTATAAGAGTGTTTTTAATCATTGATGATTGATGCATGAAATTTAGAGATCACATGAATTTTCAGGATACTTAGTGTTGCTTCTATGATGGCAAAGCTTTCGCTAGATTACTTGATTCACACTTTCCATTTCTCTGGAGAAGTCAGCATTGAATTAATTCCTCTTGAACTAGCATTAATAGTCAGATGTCATCGTGATGTTATTCGGCACTGAAAACGTAATCATCATCATCTTTAAATTCTTTTTCCTGTTGTTGCAAATTAAGAGTAGTTTGATTGATTAAAATCTGAATACAGACATGATGCTTCTTGCTTAAGTAGGTTAAGATTTATCGTTTGTAAAATAGAAATGATTATGAGTTTGCTTTAAGAATAGAGTTTACTTGTTGAAATAGTCTTGATAGGTTAATTGTTCGTTTGCTTATTTGCTTAAAGATAAAAGACCAAAAGTAATTTACTTGTTGTTGCCCATTAGGTTGACTAGATTAACTTGTTTAAAGTAGGTTATGATTTGCTTCTTTAGAAATAATCCATCTATCCATTGTTGAAGCTGCTTAGGGTAAATAGTTCACAATTCTAGAATTGCTTAAAAATCTTCATTATTTCAGTTTATTTGCATTAGATTAGGCGAGGCTAAGCTAGATTAGAGCTCTAGACCTGCGTATACAGTGTTGGCACCTCGAAGCTTACGAGCCCCGAGTTGACAATTTAATGTCGAAATAGATAACATATATTTCACTCGACAATGAGTTAGGTGTGAGTTATGTAGGTGTAAGCAACAATTTAGTATGGTTGTGGCAGTGATTTGCAACAGTAGCAAGTTAACTAGTGAATTAGTCTAGTTTAGAGTTAGTAAAAGTTAGCAATAGCTTCAAGGAAGAGAGTTTGAGTGTTTGTTTGATATATCATTCAACTAAGCAAGTGGACAAGTGCCTTTCTTGGGCTTGTGGAGTCAATGAAAACAACAATATAACTTGGGGAAATAACAATGATAATGTTTGTCAAAGGAAAGAGGTAGATTCAAGAGGTGTTAGCACTTCAAGGCCTCAAGCATCCAAATATCTAAAAGGGTTTTGCTATAGAATAAGCACTTTTAGACCCTAACACACCTTCCTTCCTTAGACTATTAAATTGTATTAAGTAATTAGAGCGAAGCTACTAGAGAGCTAGCACTTTAGGGCTCTAGTAGTCACTTCTAAACAAGGTATACTTGATAAATTAAACTACTAGAAAATTTATAGGGAGAAATAAGCATGTATGTTTCTCCCCTAGGGTTTAAACAAGCAATTTCATAATCTTCAACATGAGATAAGAAAAATTTACCACAAGCATTCATTACATGAACAAAATTCATATTTTCTACTTACTTCACCAAGAATAATCAAGTCAAACCCTAGTTGAAGACCTTTCCACCATGCAAATAGCCAAGTTACACCACAAAAAAGATTCCCCAAGAGTTGCACCTTAGTAATTTCATCCAATAGCCTCAAACGGGCGAAAATTTCAGTCCACCCACTCAAGTGGGATGAGTTATCATCAAAAAATGAAATTAGCCAGCCATATTTATATGGGAAATCCTGGCTAATTTACCCAAAAGTTGTGTCTTTTCACAAAACAGAGCCTACATGTCAATTTGCTCTTAAAATTCAAAATTAAATTGATTTTCAAAAATTAAACCCTAAAGAGGGTGTCATCATCCTTCCTAGGGTGACGTTAGGCCTCCTCCATGAGACATTGAGGTCATCTAGAAAAACATTGGGCCTCCAAAGGCCCTCCTCCATGCCACACGTGCCAAAACTGCAGCCCGGTGATGCAAGAGCATCGCCTTCAAAGTCAAAATGAAAGCGTGGAGGCAAAGGAATGACATCTCAGCATGATAGAGTTCACATCAGAAATTAACTCAGAATTAAATCGAGTTGTTGAGATATTTTTGAAAGTAGCATTTTTAAATATGTCGTGTTTGTAAAGTCGTGAAGGAATGTAAGGGGTTGCAGATATAGAGTGTTGACTCTTATCGGGCAATAACTGTTAGTTATTGTAATAGGACAGATTAGGTAACCATTAAGAGTTTGATCAGATAGGTTGCAGACAGGACGATGAGAGCTCGTGGAGTCGGTCCTTAGATAGTATTTTGTTGCATTGTAATAGAGAAGAGTGTATGAGTATTGTAGGAGATAGAGATCAGAGAGATCAGTAGAACAGAGTAGAGTATAAGGAACACTATGTAAAAAAAATTCATGAATGAATAGAACAGATAGAATTTCCCCAAATCTTGGACTGTGTTCATTTGATGTATGAATGAATGAATGTTATATTATGTATGCATGGTTTAGTTCATTTTCATTCATGTATGATTGTTCGAGAGATTGACTGTATGAGTTCGTGACAAAACTGGACGAGTTTCAATTGTTTCTCTTTTGACACTCATATGTAAGGTGTGCATCTCGAATGTAAGGAGTGTGTCAACTGAGTCTCAGATTGACTCAGAGAAGTTCAGAGAGAACAAAGGAACTTAGACCGGGTGCAAAGAGTGCACATCATCAAGAAGCGACCAACCGTCGAAGAACCAGAACAAAGGAGCGCCAGGTGGGCGAGAAGAATTTATTTTCAAGAAATCCTTCAATCTGAATTATCGAAATCTCGAGAATGCAAGGTGTGCGTGGGAGGTCAAAAATCCTTTAAGGATCAAACTTAGAAGAGATAGCACTTTTCGTAAGTGTTGATGAGATCCCAGAGTCAGATTCGTAGGAGAAGCAAAGGTTCGAAACCTTTGAAGATCGATAAATCTTCTAAGTCAAAAGAAGATCAAAAGCTCAGGAGGGAGGAGTGACAGTGGTCGTTGGATCATATTTCAATGAATCAACAGTCGTCTGATCAGAGGAAGGTGCATGAGCCTTAGCACTTCACACACAGAAAAAAGAGAACCTATCAAGGTTTGAGACTTGAGGCTTTCGAAGCCAGAAGAGTCGGAAACCCGAAGTAGAATCTCAGTCGTTTGATCGCAGGAACAAATCTGAGTCGTCAGATTATGCGAGGCAAACTTCGAGCGTCAAATCGCCAGAGTGGATCTGAGCCGTCAGATACCATGAGTCTTAGAGGAGACGAGTTTGAAACTTGAAATACCAAAAGTACGGAGAGTCGAAGGGTCGGAGCGAATCTGGACCGTTAGATCCAGGAGGATACGTGTCGACAAGTCGGGAGATCCAAAGGAAGGTGGAGGTTGAAGTGTTGAAACACCCAAAGCCCGAAGAGCCAAGAGTTCTTGATCTATGAGTGGACACTTGGCAGTTGATCGCGAGCTCTGGTTAAAGTTGTTGTGGAGTTTCGGTTTCAACCTGATATTGTCGAAACCTGAAGACTCGAAGTGATTCAGAACCGTCGAATCTAGGAGAGATGTGGCATAGATCCGTGCACTCTGGGTAAAGTCTCGAAGTGATCCTTGATCATCAAATCAAAAGGACACACGACAGAAATCTGCATACTTCGTGGGGAGAGAAAATTTGAGAGTTGAAAAAAATGAAGTCCGGAGACATGAGGATCTCGCAGTCATTGATCCAACGAGGACATGTGTCAGTGGATTCGAACCTTCAGATAAAATCCAAACAAGGGAAGGGTTGAAGTTTGATAACTCTGGAGTCCGGAGTTTCGAAGTGATCAACATTGTTGATTAAACGGGACAAATGTCTGCAAATCATTAGCTCTGGGGGATTGGAGTACGGAAGGAACTGGGCTTGAGATTCCAAAATCTCGAAGCCCGGAATTGCGAAGGGATCACATTCATTGATCTCTGGGAGACAGATCTGGTCCATCGATCGAGAAAAGCCAGATCTAAACTATTAGTTTGGGGTATCGTCAAGATCGCGAGATCGACGTTCATGTAGCCTTGCGGGGACAAGAGTCGCGCAAAGTTTAAAATATCGAGGGCGGGCCACAATTCAAAGTGTGGTTTCGTCAAAAGGACACATGGAAGCTTGAAGAGGATTGCGGGCCCAAAAGTAGTTTAACGTCAAACCGCTTGTGGTCACGCCCGCAATCACATGGTCATCAACCTTGGTCACATTCAAGAGAGGCATTATATGAAAAGGAGTTATCGCTCAACACTCTGAGATTTTGCAGCAGAGCGAAAAGGAAGGTCGCGGGTTCTATTGAATCTGCACCAAGAAGCCGAGAGGGCCTGTGTCTTGATACAGAGGGAAACCATTAAGGTTTCAGAGAGTCATCAAACTTAAGAATTGGAGATCCTTTGATTGGGAGGTCGCGCAGCCCTATGGGGGAGTAGGGGGGCTGCATCACCCCACATATCTTAATGTCAAACCCTAGTCGTGGGTGACATCATTGGGCTACTAGGGTGACGTCCAAGGTCTCCAAATCCAACGTCCAGGTGGAAACGGTGGCCCCTCATCATCTAGGCCTACCAAGGTACCTCCAAAGGAAATGTCCTTTTCCTTCACAGTGCAAACTAGTCGTCATTGTCTTGCCCCAAGCCCGGGGTCTTTGTATCCATCCTTGGGCTTGAAGCCCTCATGAAGGTCGAAATTGATCATCTTCTCATGAATACTTGTCCATCAGGCAAGGTTCTGCAAAGACAAACATGTACGCCCTCCAGGGGTTCATGAGTCACAAGTATCATAACAAGTAAGCCACATCTAATAATCAAACCACCCGAACATGTGCATCAAACCCCCCTTTTCAAACCAAACAAATGCTCAAGGTGTGGGAGGGGTCTCAAGGTGCCCTATTGGGTCAATGACTCCTCTGGTCCAGGGTGTTTCCTAAGTGGAACCTATCCTAGTCATGTGTGCATGTGGTATGGTGTGGGGTGAACTTCTAGGCATGGGTTCATGGAATACAAGGGTTTGTATTGTCTTATCTATGGGTGCCTTTGTAGAGGGTGAGTTTCCCTTCATCTACAATGCAATATTTTTCCAATCCCATTTATTTTCCATTCTTTCTTCTTAGCTCTTTCTTTATATTTATTTCATGCTTCAAGGAACAAATTGGAGGCCACTATCTTGGCTTGGTGTCGAGATATCAATAGTGTCATTCACAAATACCTCATGGAAATGAGAAGGCTAGCTCGTGATGAGACCCCATTTCCCTCATTCATGTAACTAAGAACCATTACCCTGGCTTGGTGACCAAATGATGGTAATTTCATACCGTTAAATACCCACGATCATGATAGGTCGGCTCGTGATGAAGACTTCCATCCTCCAATTAACCTTTTAAGTATCCACTATCATTTATTTTTCAGGTTCCCCATTTCTTATAGAGAAGTGTTTCATTGTTTTCTTGGGGATCCCTAGGTGAAGCATCTCGAAGGTTTTATGATTGGATTTTATCTTTTTCCATTTTCTTTTCCCTCTGGGCCTTTAGCCCCTTCTTCCCATGAAATAAGGAAAAGAGCATAAATTCCAAGCAAATGTACCAAAATCAGGAAAGATATTTTGAAACATGTTCAAATGCTTCAAATATTAGAGAGACACTTACCATGATACCATGACTCATTACCTTATGGATCAAGACCCATTTCCTTTTGGGACCAGGCCAGAGTGGTGGACATTGTTGCTGGTGATGTGTAGAATGCATCATGAAATGAAGGGACCCTCTGGGGCTATGCTTTGTCCATCTTGCTCTTGTCACTCCACGTCTGCAACATGTGGGCCTCAAGACATGATCTCCTTAGTTACCCCTAGGCTGGGGGTAACAACTCCCATTCCCAACATTCTAAACTAGCCAATTTCCTATCAAAGGGAAGGCTAAGACAACTACTTTCCAAATAATAGAGGTATTTACTATACTCTTTCTAGAACTTTGAATCCATTCCTCTATAGTATTTGGATAGATATAGTTTTACCCAAGTACCTAGCACCATAATCCTTTAGCTTGGATGATTCTCCACATACCTTTTCACGCTAAAGTTTTTTAGAAAAGGAAGATGTTCTTTAGCCCCCAACATCCCAAATCTTTTGGGATTTCCATTGTTTTCTATCTCACCAATGGAATCCCCTTTTTCTCCTTGCAACTAGAGCATATAAACTAAAACAAATCCTTCTAATCACCTCCAAAACATCTCTATGAATCCATGTCAGGGACATCAAGTACGCAAGAACATCCTCTAAAAATGACTTGACTGGGACAAATCTACCACCTCTAGATAACCAATAGTGACACCAAACATTAATTTTCTTTTCCACTTTTATTATCATCCAACTCTAGCCTTTTTTATGGTAATTATTAGATTTTAAAAGGAAACCTAAGTATTTCAAGCCCAATTCCAAGTCAACAACTGAAAAAGGTAATAATTGAGAAAAGTAAGTTATCTCTTCTTCTAGTACTCCTATGAAGGAAATAGTAGATTGCTAACATTAATCATCATTCCTATAGTTGTACAATACAAACCCAATATATCTTTTAATTTTTCCACATCTCTTTTAGTCCCATTATAGAATATTAGAATTTCATCCACATAATAAATGAGATAGGAAAATGATATTTCTATCTTAATACCCTTGAAAGCACTAGATACCATGGCATCGAATAGGGCCTTGCTCAATCCTTTTGCAATAATCAAGAAGAGAAGGGGGGACATAAGAAATCCATGTCTTAACCCCCTCTTTGGGTGAAGAAAGTAGTGGTTGAATCATTTATTAAAA
>ML794754.1:291205-305386 GCA_009831015.1 Picea engelmannii
CGATAAAGAAGATAAATGCTCAAAGGGAGAATTGGGTAACTAACACCAAATAAAAACTTCCATAGGGTGAATTGAGTAAGCAGTAGCGAAGAAAAATGTCATATGGACGGATTTGGTTGCTAAGTGGTGGAGAAAACACCCAACAACAATAGAACATTGACTATGGTCTATATATGGGGCAAAGGAAAAATGCCCAGGAAGTATGAAATTGACGTGTGTGATCCCCATTTTGTGGATAACTAAGGAGATTATGTCTTGAGGCCCTCAGGTTGCAGATATGGAGTGCCAAGAGACTACATGACTAGAAATAACCTTTTGCACAGATGGAGACCCTCCTCACCACCACAGAGGTCATTGATTTTCAGATGGCATCCACCACACCAGCTAGCTTCTGGAAGGCAATGGGACTTGCTCCATGAGGTACAAGTCAAGTATTATGATGAGTGTCATTTCAATATTTGAGAGATTTGAGTATGGTGTATCTTAGACTGCTTTAGATTTCATGATATGTGCTTGGACATTATGCCTTTTGCCCTGCTTCACCTTGGTGGTTGACATTGTTCCCTAGTAAGTGGTCTTCCTTGGGGATGGGTTTGCTACTAGGAGCTCCCTTGAAGAGACATCATACCATTCCCAACCATACTTACCACTTTTCATCACTATTTCCCCCCATTTCCTTATCTCTTGGGATATTAGGGTGTATTGACCCAAGAAGGTGTTGTCATGTTAAGGTTTAAGCTATTATTAGGTTTCTTTTCAATTTACTAGATAACCATAGGATAGATAGGATCACTGAGAAATACACAATCACAAGAGACACATCATTTATCCTCGAAAACCCTCATGAGGGAGAAAACCTAGCAAAAACTTCCTTAATATAGATAGCCAATACAATGCCAAGAGAATAAACCAAACAATACAGAAAGTCCTCTCCCAAGTATGTGCCTCTCTCTCTCTTCCTTCTTCTCCAACTGCAACTCCAAACTAGTGCTCTGATGAACAAGTGAGTGAGTGAACAAATGAGGTGTTGGCCTCTCTTATTTATACAATTTGGCAGGTGTGAACGGAAGTGTCTTTTCACTGACAGGGCCGACTTCTCATTCTGGGTGGTTATAACCACCTTAATTAAATCTGGGGGCTGACTTCTCATTCTGGGTGGTTAGAACCACCTCAATTAAATCTGGGGCGCAACTTCTCATTCTAGCTATTATAATTAGGGTTTGACCAATCCACAAAAGGGGATTTTGTCATTTACAATGTCTGACATGATCAATCCATAAAAGGGGATTGATCTAATGAATAATACATCAATAATAAATAGAATACTCTTTGCAGTTACAATATTTCAACACTCCCCCTTAACAAGAAGGGTATTATACAACAACATCAGGCGAGAGAGAGAGAGCAACAACATCAACAACATCTTGGAACACTGACTGGCATATCTATAAATCATCGGAAGTTTTTCTCATCATCAATATCATCATTCACATCAGGGAGCTGGAGTAGCATCATCATCTTCTTTAGCATGAGGCTAAAGTAATATCATCAACATCTTTAGCATGAGGCTAAAGTAATATCATCATCTTCAGCATTAAAGATGAAATAACATCATCATCATCATCTTCAGCAAGAAGCTGAAGTGGCATCATCAACATCATCTTCAGCAAGAAGTTGAAGTAACATCATCATCATCATCATCTTCAATAAGAAGTTGAAGTGGCATCATCATCATCATCTACATCAACATGGATTAGTATAACACTAATACATCATCATCATCAATAACATCACAAGGTTGATACAACATCAACAATAGCAATATCACAGCACAAAGGCTGGAGCATCATCAACATCAACATTATGTTGAGAGTCTTCAGCATGAGGCTGGCATCATCACAGCATGAGGCTGGCACATCATCACATCACGAGGTTGGCACATCATCACAGCACGAGACTAGCACATCATCACAGCACGAGGCTGGCACATCATCACAGCACGAGCCTGGCATCACAACACTAGGCTGGCACATCAACACAGCACGAGGTTGGAATATCATCAGCACGAAGCTGGCATCACAACAATTAAGCTGGCACATCAACACGGTAATTAAGTTGGCACATCATCACAGCAATTAAGCTAGCACATCATCACAGCAATTAAGCTGGCACATCATCACAATATTTAAGCTGGCACATCATCATTTTGTGGTACTCTGACAGATCCAAAGGACTTGCCCAAGAATCAAAAAGATTCCCTAGGATATAAAATCCTAACGGAGCTACCACGTGGTACTCTGACAGACCGTCCTTTTCGGACCTTCGGGATCTACCCAGGAATCATAATATTCCCTAGGATTATAAAAATCCTAACGAAGATATCGCTACTGATGAGGATACCATAGTATCATTGGCACTACTCCCCCTTTCGAGGGAGGTCCTTTCAAACTATACCAAGCTTGTCTCGAAAGTGCTCAAACTTTACACGAGAGAGAGGATTGGTTAACATATCTGCAACCTGTTCATCTATTTCAACATATTGGAGTTTTATATCTCCTCTCTGCATCATATCATGGCTGAAGTGATATCGGATCTCTATGTGCTTCGACTCATCATGGAACACATGGTTCTCCATCTTCTTTATACAACTTGGTTAACACATAGAATCACGGTGGCTTCCATCTCCAGATCAAATAGATCGGTCAACAACATCTGAAGTCATATGGATTCACAACTGGCAGAACATGCAACAATGTATTTCGCTTTTGTCATGATCAGAGCAATGCTAAATTGCTTCCTACTCTGTCATGAGACCATGGCTGACCTCAGACTGAAACAACATCCTAAAGTGCTCTTTTTTATTAGAAGCACTTCCAGCTCAATCTGAATCGATGTAACCACTCAGTCTGAAGTCATGATCTCTAGTATAATAGAGACCAAAATCAAACGTACCCTTAAGGTATCTCATCATATGTTTTGCAGCAACAATGTGAACACGTCTGCGTTCTACCGGATACTGACTCAAGGCAAAACATATATCTAGCCTAATATTCATCAGATACATTACAAAACCAATAATCTGTTTGTACATAGTAGCATCAACCAATTCTGACAAGGTATCTACCAGGAGCTTCAACTTTGTTTCCATGGGTGTGTACATGGAATTACATTTCAACATGTCAACCCTCTTCATTTTAACTACATACTTCCCTTGGTTAAGGAAGATCTTCTCTGTGCTCTGCCAAACTTCAAGACCTAAGAGATAATGCATTTAGGTCTTCCATCAAAATCTGTGGCGAGCTTCTTCTGCAATCTGTGATGAGATTTTATTCATCTTGTCAAGAATACATCATCTACATATAGTAGTGACATCACTGGCTCATCATTCATAACCTTGACATAAAGGTTAGACTCAACTTTACTCTTGGTAAAGTCCAAGCTCGTCAGGAAATTTTCAATTCTTCCATACCAAGCTCTAAGAGCTTGCTTCAACACATACAGAGCTTCCTTCAACTGGCAGACATGAGTCTTTCTATCTTCAATCTTCAAATCAAGGTTTCTCATTACATTGTACCAATCTAGTATACTTGCTCAGCTGCAACTCAATATGCACAATCATGTGCTAGCTCTATGTGCTCTCTGCAAAGCATTATATGTCTCACTGATAGAGAGTATGTCCTCTCCTCTTTCTGCAATTGTTCCTTCTAGAACTGAGATTCTGCACCTGCACCTGCTCTAAAGCTGAGAATGGTTGCTCCATTCTCACTATGAATGTTGAAATCTGGGAGTAACTCCTCTACACCATCATGGAAACAACTTCATCTGAAACTGAGAGTGGCTCAATAACTGATACTGAAGATAGCTCTTCTTCTTTCATGGAGGTAACACTATATTTTATCATAGTCATGTCTCCATGACCCAACTAATGTACTGCACCAACTGCCACTCAATTTTAAATATGGGGATTGCTCCCCCTGCATTTCATACTATATATGAATCATGGTTGTTCTGGTTGTTTTCATAAATACTGGAACTATTTCTTCAATAATTGTCTCATCATAGTCTTCTCCCTTTTGCTAGGAGAATCATATGGACACACATTGGGATTTGTACATCTGCAACATGCTTTATCTGTATAGATCAATCAATATTGACTTCTCTTTTAGTCTCATGGAAGAATCCATATCCTAGTCTTTCTGACTGGCTTCCTTCTCTGTTACTGAAACAAGGGAATCTTCCCGGGAGATTTTATATCTCCTAGAAGGTTCTGAAGCTACGATCTAGTCTTTTCACGGCATCTGTCTTCCAATTCTGGAAGTTGTCTCTTCATTTGATCCTTTATGAGATCAGGCTTACTCTCAATTTCTTCTGAGTCTACAAGGACTTCATCATCTCTTAAAGGGTATACTTGGTGTTGAATACCAAGTTTAAATATGAAAGACTAAGTCATACTTCAAACGAGTTCTGCTTCCCGTCAAGGTGGCTTCATTAACCTTTGAACAAGTCTACTGTGATATCTTGATCTAATGTTCAGTCATCTTTGGAGCCTTCTACTCCTTTCAATTAATATTCATATGAGATACTCTGAATCTCAATAAGATAGTTTCTTCTTCATCTTCTTTGTTACATGAGTGTATATGGTCATGTACATAGTCTACTTCATATCTCATCTAATATTTTGCCTTATGCAACTATAGCTTCCTCAAGGTTATCACCTGTGACCTAAGACAAGGTCGACAAAACAACAAGAAAGAATAATACTCTTTTGATAATAGTAGATAAAACAAAGACATGAATAATCATCACAGTAGCTCCTTTAGAGCTATCACTTGTGACCTGTCTAAAACAAAAGAACAAAAGTAAGAAATACAATATGAAATGAGGTCAACACTCTTATAGTGTTGTGATCAAACATTCCTCCATGGCAATCTGGATTTAACACAAGAGGTTTCTCCTATAGGATATGTTAGTTGTATCAAGCAAATGACTACATTAAGCATTTATCTCAATATGCTCACATGCTACCAAGTATAATACTTTTCACGGACTGTTATCTCAACTGTAGTGTTTACTTGTAAAGGGGTAGTCATCAACTTTGTCATGTGCAACTTTGAATCTTATCAACTTAATTAATCAAACCTGGAACTTGGAGTCTTATCCTCAAGAATGAGTGTGTGTTGCTTTTCTTCAAAGTCTCCTTCACTCAAGATGACAAGTGCTTTCTTCAACCTGTCTTTTGTACCAGGACAATATGCTATCTTGACAGAAGGTTGGGTTAGAGAATGAACTCTATGATCTCAAATTTATTCCATCTAATACCTTGACTTTAATTTTGACCAAAGGTTAGTATGATGGTTATAGCTACAACATGCAACATTGACCAAAATAATGTCATAAAAAATAGATGCATATCAGAATGATCACACCTGGGTTGCATTATTCCTCTGAATGTGTTGGATCTTGAGATCCTTCTGGATCTATGGCAAGAGATCCATTCTCCTGTAAATACCTTTTAAATCTTAATCGTTTAAACATGTGTGAGTACATACCTCTGACGACATTTGCAAGTAGTGGCACCATTTGGTAGCAGTGGTAATGATCACCAACTCTTAAAAACTTCAAGGGTGACTGCAACTGGTACTATGGATGATACTTCAACTAATAGTACAACTGGTTATGAGACTGCAACTACAACTTAGGGTTTTATGAGGAAACCCTAATTTTTCAAACTTCAAACTTTGAAATTCTGATATAGGGGATAGATGTGCTGAGCTAAGGCGAGTAAGTTGGTGCAGTCAGATTTCTGAAAATCCAATTTTTTCCCCCTCAAACTTGATCAATGGATTTCTGGACTGGTGCTTCTGGTTTTCTGGTACTTCTAGTTTTCTAGTACTTTTGGTACTTTGGTACTTATGGTTTTCTGGTACTTTGTGAAAACTAGGGTTTCACTTTCTGGGAGATCTACCCACTGAAAAGGTGTGTTGAAGGTGCCAAAGAGTTCCTTGAGCTAGGGCGCACTTTTCTAGATGGTTTTGATGCTGGAAATCTTCTTCAATAAAAATCCCTAATTTTCATGTACGACAACAATGATGTTTTTCCTCTTCTTGTGAAAGATGCTCTCTTCAGCTTAGCTCTGATTCCATGTTAAGGTTTAAGATATTATTAGGTTTTTTTTCAATTTACTAGATAGCCATAGCATAGATAGGATCACTGAGAAATACACAATCACAAGAGACACATCATTTATCCTCAGAAACCTTCACGGGGGAGAAAACCCAGCAAAAACTTCCTTAATATAGATAGCCAATACAATGCCAAGAGAATAAACCAAACAATACAAAAAGTCCTCTCACAAGTATGTGCCTCTCTCTCTCTTCCTTCTTCTCCAACTGCAACTCCAAACTTGCGCTCTGATGAACAAGTGAGTGAGTGAACAAATGAGGCGCCGACCTCTCTTATTTATACAATCTAGCAGGTGTGAAATGAAGTGTCTTTTCACTGGCAGGGCCGACTTCTCATTCTAGGTGGTTAGAACCACCTTAATTAAATCTAGGGGCTGACTTCTCATTCTGGCTATTATAATTGGGGTTTGACCAATCCGCAAAAGGGGATTTGGTCATTTAAAATGCCCGACACGATCAATCCACAAAAGGGGATTTGGTCATTTAATATGCCCGACATGATCAATCCACAAAAGGGGATTGATCTATACATCAATAATAAACAGAATACTCTTTGCAGTTACAATATTTCAACATGTCCCGCATTCTATGGGAAAAAGGGGTTGAAGGCATAGGGGGATTGTTGTTGGGAAAAAGATAAAATCCTATGTACAAACCTTCCAGATGCTTCACCCAGGGATCCCCCAAGAAAGCAATGAAGCACTTATCTATAAGAAAAAGGGGGCCCACAAGAATAATGATTAAGAATGCTTAAAGGGTTAGATGGAGGATATGAGGTCTCATCATGAGACGACCTATCATGTTCATGGATATTTAGTGGCATGACATCACCATCATTTGGTCACCAAGCTAGGGTAATGGCTCTCAGTTGCATGGCTGAGAGAAAGAGGGTCTCATCATGAGCCAGCCGTCTCATTTCCACTAGGTATTTGTGGGTGACATTGTCATTATCTGGACACCACACTAGGATAGTGGCCTTCAATTTGTCCCCAAAATTTGAAAGAAACAAAGAATAGAAAAATTATGGGCTTGGAAAAATTGCATTGCAAACGAAGGTGCCACACACCCTCTACAAAGGTACCCATGAATGAGACACTACAACCCCTTGTATGTCATGAAACCCATGCCCATTGAGTCTTGACCCTAACCACTTCACCCACTTTACATGGCTTAGAGAGGGATATCTTGGAAACTCGCATTGACCTAGGGCAAGATCTACCCAATAGGACAACTCGTCAACCCTCCCATATTCAAGCTTGACAAGTTGCATAATGTCTTTGAGCACTTAATTGTTTGATATGGTGATCTTTGATGCACATTATTAGGTGGCTCATTTATTGATTTGATTTACTTATCATGATGCTATGACTTTAGATCCTTGGAGGGCGTGCTTGTTTGTCTTTGCAGGACCTAGTTGGTGGACAGTTTTTTAGGAACAAGCCTTGCTTGGGCTTCCATGGGGCTTGAAGCCCACATGTGTATCCCAAGGGCTCGCATGATGGATGAGAAAGATGAAACCTCAGAGGCCTAGAAGATGACTTGGATGACATAACCTAGCCCGCACATGTCAAACGTTTTGCCTAGGAGAGGAAAAACGTCACCTTTAGAGACATGACGTCACCTAGGGGGATTAGGGTTTGGTGGTGTGGTTGATATGCATTGGCACAAGGATGCTTTGAGGAGTTTGAGGGTTTCACCATGAAGGAAATGAATTGGATGCTTGACATGTGGCTTTGGGAATCCTTCCTACACTCCTCCATCACCAACAACCTCCTCCTAGTGCCAAAACGTCCCCTAAAGGGGTGACGTCTTTCTAAATTAGGGTTTTCTTATGTGTAAAAGAAAATTTTAAGTGAATTGTTTAATATTATTTTGTAAAATGGGAAATATTAGGGTTCTTGACCCCTAATCTTGTGGTTTACCCTAATATTATGTGGACAAACCATCTTAGTGACATTTTGTATAAATAAGAGATCATAAGATCTCATTTTAACATAACTCTCCCTCTTGTGAGAAGTACTTGGACTCAAATTTTCGCCACACTTGGAGTATTTTGCCTTTTTTGCTATGGAATAATGATTTTTGGTTATGGTTGATGATGATGATGGTGCGCTATCTCTTGGAGATCATTCTTTTGCTATTGTGGAGGTTTATTTTGGCATGTTAAAATATTTTTCTTGAATGGTATGGTTTCTACTTTGTTATTATAATTTGTAATTCAAGTTAAGGTTGTTTTGGCCAAGTCTAGATAGGGAGTATAAGGATATACACCCCTATCCTAGTTTCCACCATAATTATCAAGCTTTTAAAGTTGTTTACAAGGGTTTTGTTGAGGAAGTAAGAGGATTTACACCTGTCAATTTTCAAACCCTAGCTAGGTTACTTACCTTGGGAACTGAGAGGATTTACACCCCCAAGGGTTTAGTAATTCTATCTCTTTCTTTTTGACCCCATTAACCCATAACTAAACGCACTAATCTTGCATTGGAGAAACAAAATATTGCATTGGGAAACGTAATTTCTTGTCATAGTTACTGTTTGCAACTTGGATTGTGTCCCTTGTGCCTTGAGCACCTCACAGCCACTAGGGCATCCCCATAAAAGGGATAGTTCTTGCTATTGTTAAAAATTTGCATCTTCGGTCATTAGGGCTATAAAACCTTAATCTATCTGTTTGAATAACTCTCTAATCAACCGCTGGAAATTGCCCAAATTTCTTGGTCTAGCACACTTTTTGGCAAATTTTGGAGGAGTTTTAGTGGCTGATTTTCTTGCTGTAATACATTGATTGTTACAGACATGAGGCTGATATAATTTTCTGCAGAAAGTGTTTACAACAATCTTGTCTTTTCATGCTAGTATCTTGGTCTTTAATCTTGAGTTTTGCTAGTATATAGCTAGTCTTTCTCGTGTATCTTTCACTTGATTTCTAGCATTCATCTTGCAACTTATGGTGCCATTTTATTGTTGATATACATTGTTACTACCAGCTTCTATTAGGGACATCAAGCTTAACTTGTTTGTCCAATTGGTTATACTACATCATATGCTTGTTTTTCTTGTGTCTCGAGCAAGTACTTCACCATCAACAGGTCACTCAACATATTTGGAAACCCTTGGACCTTTAAAAGACTCTTTTCTAATACCTTCATACCACTTAGAATTGAACCTCATGGACATCCTCTCCATATTCATCATTTTCCATATCATTCCCCCTAGGGTCACCGAGATTCCCCCCTTGAGGTGACTACCTCACCTCTAAAGTGACGAGGACACCTGCCTAAGGTGATAGTGGGTAGGTACCCTCCTAGTTGTTGCCAATTGGTGGTTGGGTCGAGATTTTCCCAACCTACAACTTGTGTGATAACAATGTGTATGGCTTGTGGGAACAGAACAAAATCCCAAGGGGTTTTAAACCGACACCATTTAATTAAAGAGGAACCAAAGCTCTAGGTTCAACTATCGATCCCCATAAACTAGAAGTCATTATAATTCTAAGTGATTTGGAAAGAAATAGTGATGTGTTTAGATACTAAACAAAAAAATTCTTTCAAACAATTACACACACCATATACTCAGTAGTGATTAAATGCACCCATAGGATCCATGAAATCAACACAATTACATATAGTTTTCAACATTTAATGGGAATTTTTATTATGATCAAGAGGAAATTATAGAGGCGTGAGTTATACACAAAATTTGTGTATTGTTACTCACTATCAAGACCAAAATTACAGATGGCCATGGCTTACAGATACCTTCACTCAATGGGGGCAGGCTTCTTTATTCCTTCATCCATCAAACTTTGAGCAAGTTTCCTTCTTTGAGCTTCCATTTTTGTTGTTGTTCTCCCCCATCTCTCTCCATTGATCTCTTCAATTTAGCCTTCACTTCTTTTAATGAGCTGCCATCGAAAGACCAACCATCACAATGGTTCCTTTCCCCTTCCAATTTTGCCAAAAAGACCAAAAATAAAACAAAACAAAGACATACTTATTTACAAATTTCATAAGAAGGTTTGGCAAAGATCCAATTCAGATCACACCTCCTCATTTGAAGGAATTTGGTACCCAAAAGTTGGACCATTAAGGAGACAAAAGAACAAGGCTTCTATTTGCCTCTCCATATCCACCATTCCATTGCTAATGAAGGTTGCTTGTTTCTTTCTTGTTTACCCTTGTTTTGCTACTAGATGAGTCATTTTATTTCTCTCTTGGTGTGCTTTGACAAAGTAGGCCTTGCCACCCTTGAACAAGTGGTAATTTTTTAATCTCCTTTAGAAGGTGGCATCTCCATCCCACAAATATGGGATACCCAACATCACTCCACAGGCTTCTGTTATAGCAATTTTTGCCTCACCCCATGCAACTTTCTCAAAGGGCCTTTCCATTTCCCTATGCAGACTTGAAGTCCCTTGTTGTACCTTCCAGATCTAAAAATCATATTTTTTCACACATACACGCCCTATCAGTTATACGAGTGGCAGATGGGCTTGGATTTATCATTTCAGATCTGGTGTGAAACGAAGCAAGCAGAGATAAATTACTCAATCTCCCAAGCGAGCATCACCTTAAACGAAGGTCACCTGCCCAAGAGAAACGAAAATGACATCATCATGCCTAGAACTCATCTCACCAACAGACACACACGTACACCTATTCCCATCATATAGTATTAAAATCATCAGGGTTGTGTATACGCAGGTTGCACCACTACAACCCACGTACATCGAGTTTGGTGCTCAAAATTAAAAATTGTGTCAGGTTTCCATGTCACATCAAGGGATCCATGATCCTTGACCTTCCATATACTGGAAGCATTCTGACTCGACCCTTCAGTTCCATTTGAAGGATATAAATTGGGCCATATCCAAACCATGGAAGAGGAGATAATTCAACTTTTGAGAGAAAAGATACTCTGGAGAAAGTTTCACTTCACATTGAGTCTGCATCCCTTTATCCTTGAAAGTCTGAACACATTGTTCAACCCCCAGGCTCTTCCCTCTTTGATGGAGAACCTTGTTGTCTCTCTTATATGAGCTTGCCTTTGGTGGAGGATTGAAGTGGTGGAGGCCCAACTGGAAGGGACTTAGTTTCTCAGTTCTGAGACGTGCCGACACGAAAGTTTGTTACTTGTACACTTTTGTTGATCATTTTTTAATAGAAATACTCTTTTCTTGTCTAATTGATATCTTGCAAATATTTGAATTATTATTCCATGGGCGTGTTTGTTATGAATGTTAATGGATTATGCTATTGTAAATTTGTATGTGCTAACATTATATATTATCACCATATGCTTGCTTATCTTGGTTGTGGAGGACAAGTTGCAGGTATAAAGCTTTGAGTTGCGTGCTCAATGATGGCCTTCATCGAATGTCAAGACGAGGTAGGTTCTTTATCTTGGCTTGTTAGCATTCTCATTTATATAGCATACTTGGGATTAGAGTTGATTTCTACAGTCATTCCATTTGTTGTGGTTTACCCCATGCCATAGAGTGATTTTCCTCGTAACAGCTTCCAATAGTGCAACTTCACATTCTACCTTATCAACATAGATAACACTAATGACAAACTTGATCTTACACCTCCAAGTGATTCGCATAACAATTTTCCCTTGCAATTATACTAGTGAACTTGGTTGCACTAGGTCATAGGTTTCTAAACCAAGCTCATAGACTAGTGTTTCAAAAACCAATCACATTGAGAACCACTGTAAAATAGAGCATTTACCTTCTATTTATTCACTTGAACTTTGATTCAAAATAGTGTATGCTTATCTCCACTCATCTTTGGCTACTGCAATGTGGTGCAAACTACGACTTTATCCAGATCAAAGGTACTCTCTATCACTTCCTATTTTGTCTCGATGGTTGCCTTTGTCTTTCCCTTGGACTTTAGCCACTTTGGACGTAAACCTGGATGAAGTTTTTGACACTTCTCTTTTGTGTGCCCATCCATATCACAATGTTTGCAATGCCTATTAGGATCCTTCCTTTTTTCGGCTGTTATTGTCATCTTCTTGTCTCTTTTATTGCTAGTTTCTTCTTGGCTCATGTGTTGTTTCCCCTTCTTGGAGTCCAACTCAATATACAAAGCCTTCTTGCTCGCCTCGTTTATTCTTTTCACACCATGAAGCTGAAATTGTCTTAGGATATGGATGAAAATTACTCCAAGGTACTTTATCAGCACCCCTAGCTCTTCTAGAGAGATACCCAACCTGATGGCCTACCTCTTGAATCAGAAGTGTATTCTTGCACTCCTTGTCCCTATTCTTGTTGAAGGTATTGCCACTTCATGAGTTGCTCCTCTTCATAGCATATGGGATAAAATTGTGACTTCAACAATGCCTTGAAGTCTTTCCATTTCATAATAGTGGGTTTATTTCCTATCCTCAATGCATCCACATAACTTTCCCACCACAACAGAACATGTTCGTTCATCTTCAAATGAGCAAAGGAATTTGATATGTTTCTTGGATTTGATAAAAACTGAAATAGACTTCCATTTGTTTTAGATAGCTATTTATGACTTCGACATTAATTTGTCCATCTTACATGGGTATTTCAAGTTTTGCTTCAACTTTGAATGGAATATGAGAAGATGAATAAAAATAATGGTTTTTACCCAAATCATTATATGTGGGCTCTTCTTGGTGTGCCTTATCTTTTTCATGCTTAGTCTTTGCTCACTGTGCTTCCCTATCTTTCTTCACCAACAATTGTGTTACCAATTCTGTCAATGTAGCAATTCTTTGCTCCAGTCGAGCAAATTTGACCTTTAGGTCTTCCTTGTTGTCCACTTCACGATGATTCCCCACCATTGATGGTCTTTTGCTTCTCTGTAGACCTGGTAGCAATGCTTGTCCACTACTTTGGTACTGGCTATGATTATTTACCATGAAGGTGTTCTCCAAGTCTTTGCAACTTTCTCTGATACCATATGATCTGTAAATGGTAGGCCTATGGCATGTCCATCTCACCAACACAGAGGCTTTTGTTGAATAAAATTCTTCTTTTTTGTCTCAGACTTCTTTAAATGGTTGTAAGGCCTGCAATATGCCAGTCAATAGAAAAATAGACTAGCTAATGAACAAGTTGATCAGGCATTGGTAAGTTGACTAGGGTGTAAACAATTTGACTAGAAAATGGCAAGTTGTCTAGCTACGTGTCTAATTGACCAAAGAAGAGGAATCGACTAGGAAGAAGCCCAATCAACTAGAGAGATATTATAGTTGACTAGCAAGTGAATTTGATTGAATAAAAAAGGGGAAAAATAACTCGGGCAGAATGAGTCGACCAACAGTGAAACAAAATTCTCAACAGATGAATTGGGATGACCAACAATGAAGATAAATGCTTAGAGGGTGAATTGTGTAACCAATAGCTAAAGAAAACGTCTAGAGGGCGAATTGGGTAACCAACAGTGAAGAAAAACATCCTATGGATGGATTTAGTTAATTAGTGGTGGAGAAAGCGCCCATGTAGCATTAAAACACGTAGTATGTCATGTATATGGTTTATGAGCAAAGACAAAATGCCCAGGAAGTATGAAATGATGTGTATGGCTTGTGGGCAAAGAACAAATGCCCAAAGTGTTTTAAATCAACACCATTTAATTAAAGAGGAACCAAGGCTCTGGGTTCAACTATCGATCCCCATAAACAAAAAATTGTTGTCACTATAGGTGATTTGGAAAGGATTGGTGATGTTTTCATTTAATAAACAAAACAAGGCATTCAAAAAATTACACACACCATATACTCAGTAGTGATTAAATGCACCCATAGGATCCATGAAATCAACATAATTACATATATATTTCAACATTTGAAGGGGATTTTTACTATGCTCAGGAGGAAATTACAGAGGGGTGAGATATACACAAACTTTGTGTATTTCTACTCACTATTAAGACCAAAATTGCAGATGGCCATGGTTCAGAGACACCTTCGCTCAATGGGGACATGCTTCTTGATTCCTTCGTCCATTGAACTT
>ML794754.1:312286-328450 GCA_009831015.1 Picea engelmannii
TTGCTAACACTTATCTCCAATTGGCACATCTTTGCTAAAAAGGCTTCCTTCCATCTGCTTAATTGATAATGATTCTTTAGACTAACTATTCCTTTGAAATATCATTTTTGTGATTTTTAGCATAGATTAAGTCATTATTCAATGTCCCGGGTCTCATGAGAAGTAACTATAATGACCAATTTCTCATGAATTTGAATAGTCCACTTAGCACTCATTGCATTATGTGATGTTCACAAGGTTGAAGAAGTGGGATCAAGACTAATGAAATGAATCACATAATATCAACCATCACCTTTGAATGGTAACCAAGTCACCCATCCCAAGATTGCTTTGGCTCAAGTCTGCTTAACCATGGAGTTTTCCCCCATAGTCAAGCCCACTTAGCTTACTACACCATTTGTAAAACTCTATTCCCCCTACTCATATCAACAACATACTTGTGTTCACTGACCATAATATAGTTAATGATAGGTTAGTGGATTATCTTCTCCATAAATCTTCTTTGTTCAATTCTCTTGCAATGCACATTACTTAATTGAGCTTTCACATTGGATTTTACCTAATTGATCCATATTTCGATTTTACTTTTGAATAATTTTTTGAGGTGAACAAATTGTTTGTTTTGGGGGAGAAAGATGATAGTAATTGGACTTGAACAACATAAACATAGACAATTGGGTGACCCAATCTTAAAAATGATGACCGATAGAGATCATAAAACTATGTGATTCATTTTTAAAATTTTAAATTTCTAAACCACAAACAAAATGACACGATAGTTGTGATCTTTTCCTTTTGCCATCCTCTCTTAAATCCCTAGCTGTGTATATTGCTATATTAAAATGTGTGATTGAATACAACATATACATATAAATAAATTATAATAATTGGAGATCTTGTGTGGTGCTTATTTAGGGGTAGATAGGGTATGAATGTCCGTGGAGTGAGGCTGTGTATTTGTCACTCCTCGTCTTGCTGCTCCGATGGACTGATAACTACTTGGCCAGTCTGCTAAACTTTGGCAAAGGCCACCATGGTCTCTGCTAGAATAATCAGTCTTCCATATACATTCCACGATAACCCATATCCAAATACTACTATCGATATCAATACCAGATCAAATTTTTATCACTGGGCATGGAAACCCAGAACAAGATTAACACCGAATCCTTTCACAATTATTTCGATTCCAGTAAAACACACAGACAACAAATGCCCGCGAAAGCTTTGTACAGCCATAGCAGTTTACACAGAAAACCCTTCTCTGAATTCCAACTCCTCAAACAGAAGAGTTTCTGAATCAACAGACACAGACCCAATTGCTTCTTTCAACGAAAGGTTGAAGAAAGAGAACAGAATTAGCAAGAGTACACAGAGAGAAGCCCTGAATCCCGAAGAAACAGAACGATATATAAAGCTCGTGAGAGAACAACGGCACAAGGGTCTGCAGAAGCTGAAACAGGGAAAGCTGAAAGGGAATAACCACCACAACAACAATATATCGTATGCAATTGATCCCGAGACTCTGGTCCCTGGTGATTACGTTGTGCACAAGAAAGTTGGCATTGGACGCTTCGTTGGAATTAGAAATGATACTGCCAATACTCCCAATGGTTATTCGGATGCTGCCAAGTATGTTTATATCGAATATGCTGATGGAATGGCCAAGCTCCCTGCCAGGCAGGCTCACAGGCTGCTGTACCGCTATGATTCGTGAGTATTAGCTTTCCTGCTGCATTTTCTTCATTACTGCCATTAAGATATTCATGCAGACAGATTAAAAATTGCAATCGCATGAGATAATATGCAAAAAGTATAGAGTATTTCTGGGAAGCAAAACCTTCAACAAAGCTTCATGTCTCATCTCTAATTAAAATATGTACAAAACACATATTCGTAGTACGTACATTAACACCGAGGTTACAACTCAAACTGAAGACCAACTATGTGTAGATTGATCCTAACCAAAATGTGAAACTGGGGCATTTGGAAAGGTATCAATTGTCACTGGTAATTCAAAAATGGAGCTGTATGTGGAGTTGTAGTGATATACAGGCACCACTACCTGCAAGCACCTGTTGCAGACTGGCAACTCTCTTTGCAGAATGGTTACCAGGTTTGAAAATTCTGGTAGATTCATGAGGGGGAGGTTTGGAAAGGGTATGGATTTCAAAACAAAAGTTCCAAAGGTTTTGAAGTGATAATTATACAAATTACCCAAAAATTCAAATGATCACAGAAAAACACATAAATTAGCAAATATAAAAAGTGACATGCCTCAATAACATAATAACATTATCTATAGTTTAGAGCCTAAGCTCGAGTTGAAATTATATATATATATTCTTTTTTTTTCAAGAAAAACCTTCAGTCACAATAGCTGTTGGTAGTCCGAAGGAACTTGATCATATTTCAACTTGTGACCTATGGTCTATCTATCGGCAACATCCTTGGGCGAATGGTTCAAATGATTGAGCTAACCCTTGGGGCTGAAAAATCATATATATATATATATATATATATATATATATATATATATATATATATATGATGCCTTTAACTATTAAGAAGATCAAAATATGGTCCCTGAGGTGTAGGACAGTCGGTCACGGAGTGTCCTGTTAAGGTACTCCGTGATGTTAGGTCACCAGTTCGAAACCTGCGGGGACAAAAAATCCAGCCATGTTAAGGGTTGGTGTGGCTCAGGCCGGGTGCGATCCCCGGGTAATTTTTGTTGAAATAATGTAACTGCAAAGTGTATTCTAGTTATTATTGTTGTATTATTCGTTAGATCAATCCCCTATTGTGGATTGATCATGTCGGCTATTGTAAAAGACCAAATCCCCTTTTGCGGATTGGTCAAAACATAATTGTAATAGGCAGAATAAGAAGTCGGCCCCATAATATATTAAAGAGGCCCCAAAATATATTAAAGGTGTTTATAACCACCCAGAAGAAGAAGTCGGCCCTGCCAGTGAAGAGACACCTCTATCCACACGTGCCAGAGTTGTATAAAAAAGGAGGCTAGCGCCTCACTTAGACACACACACACTTGTTCATCAAGAAGCAAGTTCAGAGTTGCAGTTGGTGAAGGAAGAAGAGAGAGAGAGGCACATTCTTGGGAGAGGACTTTCTGCATTTGTTTGAGTTATCTCTTGGCATTGTATTGGCTATCTATATTAAGGAAGTTTTGCTGGGTTTTCTCCCCCATGAGGGTTTCCTAGGATAAATGTTGTGTCTCTTGTGATTGTGTATTTCTCAGTGATCCTATTTATGCTATTGTTATCTAGTGAAATGAAAAGAACGCTAATAATAGCTTAAACCTTAACATGGTTTCAGAGCTAAGCTGAAGAGAGCATCTTTCACAAGAGAAAGTGAAAAACGTCACTGTTGCCGTACATGCAAATTAGGGCTTTTTGTTGGAGAAGTATTTCAGCCCCAAAACCATCTAGAAAAGTGCACCCTTCCTCAAGGATCACTTTGGCATCCTCAGCGCAACTTTTCAGTGGCTAGATCTCCAGGAAAGTGAAACCCTAGTTTTCACAAAGTACCAAAAGTACCATAAAACCAGAGTACCGGAGTACCAGAGTACCAGAAGTACCAGAAAACCAGAAGCACCAGTCCATAAATCCGTAGATCAAGTTTGGAGGTGTAAAAGTTGGATTTTCTCAGATCCAAACACACCAGGCTACTCGCCTCAGCCAAGCGCACCTCCTGGTATCTTTCTGGAAGTAAGACCTCTTCCTTCCTCTTTTAGTATGAGCAACTAGGGCTTGATCTTCATCTCTTGATAGTATTGCTTCTCAGTTAGCTACTCTTGCTTCTTCTTGAACACATTCTTTCGAAAGACTGTCAAAGTGTAGTTTCTACTTTCTGGCACAAATATTTTGGATGAATGCATCCCAAGGTCTTGTGAGAGTCGAGACCATTAAGAGCTGTCATTATAAGTTCATCCTCATCTAGGGTGTCTCCAATTGCTTCTAGCTGTTCCATGAATTGTGATATTCTAGAGAAATATTCCTGAACCGTTTCTCCTTTTTGCATCCTTGTACTTTTGAGTTGAGTTCTTAGATTCATCTTTCGGTTGATGTTCTTTCCTTCATACATTCTGGTTAGGGCATCAAACATTTCTTTTGGAGTTTTCTTTGAAGCCACTTGAGGAATCAGGTGATCTTTAATAGAGCCTGCAATGATCCTTTTGGCCCTAACCGTGTCCTTTTGGTATTTTGCTTTAGCTGCAGCATCGGTAGGTTCTGGTACATCTTCTTTAATGAATCTTGCTAGGTCATTCTCTTCAAGAATGAGTGCAATCCTATACTTCCAGGGACAGAAGTTTTCCACACCTTCTAGCTTGTCAACAAGCTTAGTGCTTGCAGACATCTTGACCTGGAGCTAGGAAAATGACCAAAAATTGAAAATGCTTAGAATTTAATTATGAACTTACTAGGAGGTGCGCTTGGCTGAGGCGAGTAGCCTGGTGCAGTTAGATTTTAGAAAATCCAAATTTTTCCCCTTCAAACTGGACCAGCAGAATTCTAGACTGGTAGTTCTGGTACTAGTTTTGGTTTCTTGGTTTTCTGGTACTAGTGAAAACTAGGGTTTCACTTTCCAGGAGTTCTGTCCACTGAAAAAATGCATTGAGGCTGCCAAAGAGTTCCCTAGGCTAGGGTGCACTTCCTTGATGAGTTTTAGGCTGAAATTCCTCTTCAATAGAAAACCCTAATTTTTTTGGATGACAACAATGACGTTTTTGCTTATCTAGTGAAAGGTGCTCTCTTCAGCTTATCTTTGAAACCATGTTAAGTTTTGAGCTATTATTAGGTTTCTTTTCAATTTACTAGATAACAATAACATAGGTAGGATTACTGAGAGAAACAATCACAAGATACACAACATTTATCGTGGGAAACCCTCATGGGGGAGAAAACCCAGCAAAAACTTTCTTAATATAGATAGCCAATATAATACCAAGACAATAAACCAAAACACTAAGAATATCCAACATTGAGCAATGCGCCTCTCTCTTCTTTCTTCTTCCAATTGCAGTTACCAAACTTGTGCACTGGATGAGCGAATGAGTGAGTGAGATAATGAGGCGCTGGCTTCCTTTATTTATACTGGCTGGCAGGTGCTGGAAAGGTGTCTCTTCACTGGGCAGGGCCGACTTGTCTTCTTAGTGGTTAAAACCACTTTAATTAGGCCTAGGGGCCGACTTCTTAATTTGCATAATACAATTAGGGTTTGACCAATCCGCAAAAGGGGATTTGGTCAATTACAATGCTCGACACGATCAATCCACAAAAGGGGATTGATCTAATGAATAATGACTCAATAATAAATAGAATACTCTTTGTAGTTACAATATTTCAACAAAAAACGGGTGAGGCAAAGTGCAAGTCCTGGGCGACTTTGGTAGAATAGATACCCCTACTAGTGGCCTCTTAGTCGAAGGTTGGGTTTTGTAGCGTGGTAGGGCATTCCTATCCATTGAAGATAAAAAATAGAGTAGTTTACACTTGCCCGTGTTGACCGGAAGCATTCATTAAATAAAACACTTAAGCATCTACAATATCAAAACTTGCTTCAAAATCATAATTGCTGTTAGAGTCTTCATTTAATTCTTTACTAGTGTTAGTACCTATCACTAAAATGACCTAAATCCATATTTCCCCTATGTGCTTCAAAAAAAACTGTGATTTGATGAGTTACCAATTCTATCCTTTTCTAGGAAGCATTTAATAAATAAAACACTTAAGCATCTACAATATCAAAACTTGCTTCAAAATCATAATTGCTGCCAACGTCTTCATCTAATGCTTTACTAGTGTTAGTACATTATCACTAAAATGATCTAAATCCATATTTCCCCCATATGATTCAAAAAAAGATGCTATTTGATGAGTTACCAATTATATCCTCTTCTCCTTTGGATAGTGATTATGTAGCTGCAACTTTAGGTTGGATTGAGGTGTCTATAGTGAAACATCTGCTAATAGCAACACTGCTGCCGTCCTATGTTTTGGAGAAGTTGCCAAGGGTCGGAGGAGGAGAAAATCGAGAGAGAGAGAGAATAATAATGAAAATAACCTTTGTTTTCAGCTTATAAAGTAAAGGAATATGACCTTAATAGCTAAGTCAACAATGATTAAAATGTTAAAACACCAGAGCATCTATGGATGGTGGCTTGCCGGGTCGGTGAAAGCGTAGTATTGTTATTGTTCCTTCTAGGGTTCAAGTCTCTCCTGTTAAGATTTGGGTACCTTGGAAAGTGGTCCCCATGTGCTTATGAGTCTCTAAGCACAAAGGGGGAAGACTATTACCCTTATACTTTACTTTATGATTCTAATTTCACTTTGACTTAGGAGTTTTAAGTCAAAAGTGAAATATGTCACTTAAGTGACATATAGTGACAATTAATTCACAATGTGGGTGAATTAATAGACATAAAGCAACTAAGGAAAGGGGGTTTTCTTAGTGAGATTTTAGGATGAGATCTCACCCATTGATTAGACTTGTCTAGATCTAATCTAGGCCATTGATCTTTTAGGGTTGTCTCAAGGAGGCTAAAGAGAGGGTAAAGTGAGTTTTGGAGAAGAGAAGAGGGGCGCATATCTTGAGGAGGAAAAGGGCGCACTTCATGAGGGTTTGAGAAAAACCCTTGAGAGCTTGAGGAGAGGCTCTTGTGTTGTTTGAGCTTGCATGGAGAGCATTTCCATGGAGCCATAGCTTCTATTTCTTGGAGGGAGCATTTTACATGGAGGAGAGGGGCGCATCTAGGAGAGGAGGCACACTTGGATCCTTCATTTGCTCACCGGGAGAGGAGGACTTGTCACCTTGAGATGAGGTTAGATGCATGAGGAGGCTAGAGGGAGGGCGCATGCTTTCATGGTGAGAGATATCCAGCTTTAGTCTCTGTTTATTTATGGTGATCATTTCTGCTAGGAGGAGGGTGCACCTGTGGAGAGGATTGACAGCTACCTGGTAGTAGATCTGCTTGTAGGATTCGAGCTCTGACAGTTTCAGTGGAGAGGCAGCACAGGAGAGCACATTCCTGTGGAGGGATTTCTTCATTGGGTCAAAGAGGAGCTAGAGCACTTCATTTCAGTTCAGAGGGCAACAAAGGGAGAGGGCGCACCTGAGTTTGGGCACATCTCTCTCTGGTTCTTGTGGCAAGGCTCGTGAGGAGCTTGCTATGTATACAGGTTCCATTGTATTTCATTACTTGTTGTATCTCTTGCTTTGATCATCATTATATAGACATATATCCCAAACTGGTTTTCCCCGGAGGGGTTTTATCCAGGGTCATGTTGACCAAAAATACCTGTGTACAAAAATGCATGTGTTAGTTTCTTAGATCTGCTTATTTTCAGCTATAAAGATCTTTAGATACATGTGTACAAAAATGCATGTGTTAGTTTCTTAGATCTGCTTATTTTCAGCTGTAAAGATCTTTAGGTGTGTTGTATTTATTTTAGTATGCATGTGCTAACTTCTGGTTACTAAAACTACATGCTAGAGCACCTAAAATTGGAAGTGCAACCGTAACAAATCAGCAAGAAGTTCTTGGACTGTTGGCTGTCCTAAAACAACAACAAACATTATCATAACAGTTGAAACTTAGAGTCAATCTGTGGTCAAAGACAGACCCAGTTGACAAGCTTTATAGGACCTGAAAATCTTCATCTCCAATTACATGCTTGTGCTCATGTGCGCCTATGTTTGAGAAAAATGAGTGAGGTCAAGTGCAAGGCCTAGGTGACTTTGGTGGAATAGATGCCCCCACTTGTGGCCTCTTAGCCGACTGGTGACTTTAGTAGCGTGGTAGGAAGTTTCTGTCCATTGAAGAGAAAAAATAGAGTAGTTGCGACTTGCTTGTGTTGATTAGAAGCATTAGTAAAAGAAACACTTAAGCATCTACAGTATCAAACCTTGCTTGGTTTTGGTACTCATGGTGATTTGATGGCTTGAAAATAGTGATGTTCTGGCTTGTGCATTACTTGATACGAAGTTACCACTTGTTCCGTCACATTAATCTCAACTCATTTGGCCTATTAGGTTGCGGCCATTAGCCATAAGAGGAGGGGCCTTTCCATCCCTCAATAACACACATGTGTTGATTGGTGGAGCAAGTGCTGCAAGCAATAATGGTGCCTCTAAATACCCCCTGCAAGTTTGTGCCAAAGGTCTACCATGAGGTAATATTTTAGAGCTTGAACTTGATATCCCTAATATTGAAATAGATGAAGCTAAATTTTATATTGTTTGCGGGTATGTGGGGCAAGTTTACCTGCTAGGGTATTTTGTAGGAAGAACCCCCTTTGAGACGCCGATTCACTCTTGGGTTCGAGATAATTCAGAGTGCTATTGCTGGCATTGCACCTAGGGCTGTAGCTTGACCAAAGGCTTCTTCTTTTTCTAGTTTGTGGATGTAAATAGTACTAAAGTGTGCTGCATAATTGTTCTTAGATCTGCAAGAATACCTGCTTGGTTTTGGAAGCATGGACTTTGGACTTCTCAGTTGATAAAGAGGACAAAATAGCTTGTCTTGTCTAAATTGTTTCCACCAATTCCTGATGCAATTCTAGCCTAAGCTTCAACATGTTGTTGCTCCCCTAAAGGAGTTTATTTGTTTAGAACTGGATAGGTTCTTCAACCCTAGGCTACAACCTCGAGTTCGTGTTAGGGTTAACCTCGAATGTACCAGGTCTAGAATCCCCTTAGACCTATACTCGCTACTTAGGAAAACAACCTTGGCATGCTTACCAGGCGTTCACCCTCTGCATACACCATGCTGCTCAATACTGAACTCTGGAAGAACTGTGACTATCTCTCTCAGAATAGGCAACACCTTGTGATGTAGGTGCCCCATCCTCTTGTGCCACAACTGACACAAGTTGTTACTGTTATGCACTAAGGTTCGAACAGGTTCACCCTGCAACCCGTACAAATTACCTTCTCTAGCCCCTACTACCTATACTCGCTACTTAGGAAAGCAGACTTGGCATGCTTACCAGGCGTTCACCTTCTGCATACACCATGCTGCTCAATACTGAACTCTAGAAGAACTGTGACTATCTCTCTCAGAATAGGCAACGCCTTGTGATGTAGGTGCCCCATACTCTTGTGCCACAACTGACACAAGCTGTTACTGTTATGCACTAAGGTTCGAACAGGTTCACCCTGCAACCCGTATAGATTACCTTCTCTAGCCCCTACTACCTATGGGATATCCGGGCTAGATTCCTTTGGTATGATGAGGACTTGTTGGTTCTTGAACTCTGTTATCGCACATATTGTAGTTTGGGCAAAGCTCAACCCAAACACCAAATGTGTGACACAATTGGGAACACCTAGCTCTGTCACCTCAATAGATGTCCCCCTCGGTTTAGTGAAGGACAAGTCCAACACATTGGAGGCTTTCTGGGTGACCCTAGGGGGATTGCAACGGGAGAAAGAAAGAGCTCGAAGGGTACCCCTATAGGTCAAGGTCAAGGATGAGAATGAGGCTTGGGGATAGAGTCTTATGAGCTGGTAAATGGTTGCCAAGGTTGTGTACCTACAAAACAATGTTAGACCTGCTCGGAACAAGACAATATATGATGATTAAAGCCTCAAAACCAATGGGGAATCAGCAAGAAACCTTACTGTCCCAAAATTGCAGCAGTATGGAAATATATATATACAGTAAATAAACTATGACAGCTGCAAATTAAACCATCAAAATCAAGTGAATGATGTTGGAAAACAAAGCTAGAAATGAGTAGACAATCTTCCAATAATTAAACCAAGACTTTGATAGCAAAAGAGGGCTGTTATTAAGTGTTATCAACAAAGTTTTATAACAGCCTTATGGCTGTAGCAAACTTTTGCTACAGCAGTAAGTTCTAGCCACTAAAACCAACAAGTAAGCCACCCAAACAATAACGCTTCAACAATAGATCAAATATGACAGCTTGCAAGTAAATTTCAGCAGTAGAAAAAGTGAGTAAGAGAGTGAAAGAGAGTAGTAGCCCTAATGGCTGTAGCTTAACGCTTGTTGCAGCAACTTAATTACTTGGTAAAACAAGGCACCCTTGTTTGAAGTTTTGCAACTCGGGCAATCATTCTACACAAAGAAATACAAGAAGACCCCTTCTACATCATTGAAGAAGCCCAGGAAGAAATAGAAGACCATAGAAGAAAAGTCGGCCCCATAGGAAAATAATAAAGGAAAATTAAATATTCAAGAAGAGAAGTCGGCCCTACTTGTAAAATAAGAGTCACCTAACCGCTATAAATAAGGGTGATGCCTTCTCATTTACACTCACTCACATTCACTTCTCTCTCAAGAAGTTCGCTGGTCAAGGAGGAGGATGGAATTACAGCAAGAGGATTTTTGTTTTATGTTCTAGTTCATCTATTGGATACACTATCTTGTGCATCTTGTTTCTGGTGCTACAGCGCACTTTTCCAGGTGTGAGGGTTTTATTTTTCTGATGTAAGACTTGTATATTGGATTAATTCTTCTAGAGAAAGGTTGCTGGGTTTTCTCCCAAGATTGGGTTTCCCAGGATAAATTTTTCTTTCTAAAATTCTATGGTTTCCACTGTATAGTTTTTGTTGAGATTTTTCAATGTGTAATTATTCTATGATAACAGTGGATTAAATATTCTGTTGACAAATCATAAGGCAGTAATTATCAGATTTGAATTTTTTTATAAAACTCAACATGGTATCAGAGCCTTGTTGAAAATCTTCCATTGCGCATAGATTTTTTTATATGAAATTCTGAAGCTGCTAAGCATTTTGCTGGGAGTAAAATCTTGACTTTTCCAGTTTTCCCTAGCGCAGTTCAGCTCGCCCCTCTTCAGCGCATCTCCTTGTGCCCTCAGATTGACATTTGGTCAAGGGCGCACCCCAGATTTTGGATCTTGTGCGGCAGATCTCAGATTTCAGAGCTGCAGATTTTTTTTCTTTTGACTGAGTTCAAGATGGTGACCAGTCTCAGAGTAGAAGACCGGCTAGACGGTGCTGCAAACTTTAGATCCTGGAAGACCAGGATACTCCTCATCTTGGAAGAGAATGAAATTCAAAATTATGTGAAGGAAAACGTTCTAGAACCAGAGGACAATGAAGAAAAGGCCAAGCATAAGAAGAATGAAGCCAAGGCTAAGAGGATTCTGATGGATTATGTGAAAGACCATTTGATTCCGCATATTTCTGAGTTAAAGGATGCCAAGGAAATGTTTGATGCTCTGGTGGGTTTGTTTGAAAGTGAAAACACCAGCAGGAAGTTAGCCTCGAGGAATCACTGAATCAGCTTCGTTGCATCACCATGACCAAGTCAGATTCAGTTGCCACCTATTTTATGAAGATCTCCCGGTTGAAAGATCAACTCAAGGCAATTGGAGACATTGTTGATGAAGCAGAACTTGTCACCATATCCCTTAATGGATTTCCATCATCTTGGGATTTATTTGTTCAGAGTATTTGTGGACGAGAGAACTTGCCCAAGTTTGATAGACTATGGATGGATTGTGTCCAATAATAGCTTGCAGAAGCCTCAGGATGATGAAGGAACTCAAGCTCTTGTAGCCCATGCAAGAAAGGGAAAAGGAAAGAGAAACCTTGGAAAGAAGAATACAGGTAGAAGATCAACTCCAGCTCATGAACATAAGGAGAAGGATCTGTCAAGGATCAAGTGCTGGAATTCTTCTACTTTTGGACACTGTGCTTCCCATTGTTCTGAGAAGAAGAGGAAGGGAAAGCAGCATGCATCGACAACTGATGTTGATGAGCACCCACGTAAGAAGACAAAGGAATCAAAGCTTGATGAGATTGCAGATGATCTTCGGATGAAGTATACCTCTACCAAGGATGAAGTCCTCAACAAGTTCCAGGAGTTCAAGGCTCAGGTAGAGAACTTGACGGGAAGAAGATCAAAGTTTTGAAGTCAGATAATGGAGGAGAGTATACTTCTATTGACTTCAGTGATTTCTGCAAGGAAACAAGGATCAAGAGGGAGTTCACAATTCCATACAACCCCCAATAGAATGGGGTTGCAGAAAGAAAAAACAGGTCCATTTTGGAGGCCGTGAAGGCAATGATTCATGATCAAAATCTATCCATGTTCTTATGGGGAGAAGCTTCCAGTGCAACACTATATGTTCAGAATAGAAGTCCTCGCTGGATATTGGGAGATAAAACTCCTAAGGAAGCACTCACAGGAGTGAAGCCAAAGGTCAACCATTTGAGGATATTTGGATGTCTAATATACATACATGTTCCCAAGGAGAAAAGGACAAAACTAGAACCTTCTGGAAAGAAGGGTATTTTTGTGGGATACAACGAGACTTTGAAGGCCTACAAGATCTACATTCTTGGACAACGTCAGATTGAGGTTAGTCGGGATGTTACTTTTGATGAGGAGGTAGCCTTCAGGAGGTCTAGAGATTCTCACATGGAGATTGATGGTGAGGAGTAGGAGGCTTGAAGGGATGCGGGTACAGATCCCTCTAGAACAGTTGATCATCCTTCAGATTATCAGGAGGAGTCAGTTGAGCCAACAGAGCCAGTGGATCTACCTAGAGATGTTGCAGTAGTCAGGAAGAGGTCATCATGGCTTTGTGACACCTTGCAGGATGCAGAGAGGCATGCAACTCCCAGTGGTACCTTCAGGGAGAGCAAACGACCTCAGAATCTGGTCTCAGTGTCAGCTCTTGAAGACAAAGGTTATGAGGTCTCCTTCAAGGATCGAAGGGCCTACATCAAACCCACAGGGTTGAGTGAGGGATCCGAACAAGTCATTGGAGTAAGCAAGGACAAGCTGTATAAATTGCAGTTTGACTCTCATTATGCACTAGCAAGCAACAACAACACCAAAGACTGTGAACTATGGCACATGTGTGTAGCTCATTTTGGACATGGTGCTCTCATAATTCTAGGTAAGATTGTGACAGGGATGCCTTCACTCACTACAAAAAACCATGAAGTGTGTAAAGGGTGTGCTCTAGAAAAATATGTAAGGGAACTCTTCCCCAAGAGCGATTCAAGGTCCAAGAGCATCCTGGACTTAATTCACACTGATATCTGTGGTCCCATGTCCTCATTGTCCATAGGAGGGAAGTTCAGATACTACATCACCTTCATAGATGACTTCTCTAGAAAGACCCGAATCTACTTCTTGATGGGAAAAACCTCAAAAGAGGTACTCAAGAAGTTTCAAGAATTCAAGGTTTTTGTGGAAACTCAAACATGGAAGAGGATAAGAGTCCTTAGGTCTGACAATGGGGGGGAATACACTTTGCATGCCTTCAAGAGGTTCTGTGTTGAGGTTGGAATCAGAAGAGAATTGGCAGTTCCTTATACCTCTTAGCAGAATGGGGTCATAGAGAGAAAGAACAGAGCTATTGTTGGTGCAGCAAAAGCAATGCTACATGATCAAAATCTCCCTAAATTTCTCTGGGTAGAGGCTTGTAACACTGCAGTATACCTTCAAAACAGAAGTCCTCACAAAGTTCCTAAGGAAGCCTTTATTGGAAGGAAACTAAACATCAGTCATCTACGCATCTTTGGTTGTGTTGCCTATTGCCATATTCCTGTTGAGAAAAGGACTAAGCTAGATCCTATAGCCGAGAAGGGAATTTTGGTTGGGTATAGTGAGACCTCCAAAGCCTACAGAATATACATTCTCTCCACAAGGAAAACTGTCTTACGTAGAGATGTAAAGTTTGAAGAAGAAAGAGCTCTCCGAAATTTATGTCAAGACAAGGACATTTTGGAAACTGAAGTTCCCAATCAAGAGGAGAAGCCCTCATCAGAAGAGATAGATCTTCCCACAATGGAACAACAAGAGAAAGAACAACAGACCATCTCCAAGAAAAGGAAACCAAAGTGGGCCGAGCAACTGCTGAAGGAAGCCAACGAGCTCAGTTAGAACAAGTGTACCTCCTTGGAGGTATTCAAGATATGCTACCTTCATGAGTAGTATGATCGAATCAGAACCAACCCGCTTTGAAGAAGTTATTGAAAGGAAGTTCTGGAGGGATTCCATGATGGAGGAATATACCTCCATAATAAAGAATGATGTGTGGGAAATTGTACCCAGACCATAGAACAAATCGGTAGTTAGCTCCAAGTGGATATATAAAATAAAACATGTAGCGGATGGAAGCATTAACAAATACAAGGCCAAATTTGTTGCTCGGGGCTTCTCTCAAAAGGAATGAGTGGATTATGAAGAGACATTCGCCCCAGTGGCTCGATACACCTCCATTCGTACAGTTATTTCTATTGCCACCTATATGGGGTGGAGTATACATCAAATGGACGTTAAAACTGCATTCCTCAATGGGAACATTGAAGAGGAGGTCTATTTGGAACAACCAAAGGGATTTGAAGTTCAAGACAGAGCGAGTCATGTCTGTCGTCTAAACTTTAAAGAGGCCCTGTATGGCCTCGAATAGACACCCAGAGCTTGGTACTCTAGAATCGACTGCTACTTATAAAGTATTGGATTTATTAAAAGTGATGTCGACTCAAACCTATACCTTCTTATAAAAGAAGGGGACATTCTCATTCTTGTACTCTATGTGGACGATCTCTTTCTAACAGGGGCAGAAACTCTAATAGCAGCTTGCAAGCAAGATCTGGCTAAGGAATTCGAGATGAAGGATCTAGGCCTAATGCACTACTTTCTTGAACTTGAGATCTGGTAGCAAGAGGGTGAGACTTCCTTGGGTCAAGGAAAGTATGCAATTGAGATCCTCAAAATATTTGGGATGGAGGACTGTAAACCCATGGCCACTCCCATGATTACTAATGTCAAGAAATTAAATTCATGTCAGAAAAGGTGAACCCTACCATCTATAGACAATTAATTGGATGCTTGGTGTATTTAACTAATACTAGGCCTGATATTTGTTTTGCTGTCAACACACTCAGTCAACATATGGTGGACCCTAGAAAAGTACATTGGGTTGCAACAAAACACATATTGAGGTATCTGAAGGGTACAATAGAATATGGACTTCAATGTTTACAAGGAGACCAAGTCAAGCTAGTGGGTTATTCTAATTCGGATTGGGTTGGAAGTGCAGTCGATAGAAAGAGTACCTCTGGTTGCTGCTTCAGTTTAGGATCATGCATGATATCATGGCACAACAAAAAACAAAAATCAGTTGCACTCAGTTCGGCAGAAGCCGAGTACATGCTAGCTAGTCAAGCAAGTTGTGAAGCCATTTGGCTTCGGAAGATTCTTGTGGATCTTTTTGACAAAAACTTGGATCCCACCACAATATTTTGTGATAATCAAGCTGTATTAAGTTATCTGAAAATCCAGTCTTCCATGATAGTTCCAAGCATATTGAAATTAGATACCATTTCATCAGGGACAAAGTACAAAAAGCGGTAGTAAAGCTTCAATATGTCCACACTAATGAACAAGTTGCAGACATTCTGACCAAAGGACTGCCAAAGTTGTAGACATTCTGACCATTCCATACAGATCTCTCGCGGGTAAAGGGCCCACTTAAACCCTAAGAAAAAAAAGTAAGAAGAATAGCTACCTAAGTGGTTGTTGATAGTGGAGTAGTGTATGGAAGAGGAGGCACAGATACAACTAGGAAAAAAGAAGTCGAGCTTACGGGCTCTGCATAACCCGCACTCGGTATGGTTGACTGGTGGCGGCCCAACCTCACAATAACACAAGAATACAGGCCAAGTAGGGCCACTATAAGCAGAGACAACAAAGGATAAAGGCTGAGTTAGGGCCATAGCGAACATGAGAAGGAGAGACCCGATCCTTATCATGCTATTATTAGTCCGTACGAGCTACAGGAGTACGGATCTGTACTGTGCTTGACAGGGCTGTAAGAAGTTTGTATTTGCCTTGTATTTTGGTCAAGCAAAAATAAAATCTTTCTTGTTTATCTATCTCATTCCGTGTTATTAAGAGAGCAACTGTTTTGTTCCATTTTCAATGCGTACATTTTTCTTCTAGTTTTTCAGGAATCACTCATTTTCATTTTGGATCATCACAACTCCTCACACTTGTGAGGGAGCACTCTCTAAAATGTTCGCCTTATCTCTCTTGTTCTCTCGGAATCTAGTGCGCACCACTTGAAGGAAGGTTTTTATTGGATGCTTGTCTCTTGTTAATGGTTGGATGGTGAATTAGGGTTTCCT
>ML794755.1:0-12521 GCA_009831015.1 Picea engelmannii
CTTCATCCAACTCTATTAGGTGTGCCACCTAGACAAGAAATAAAATAACCCAGGTAGAGGGATATGTCTCGAGAGTGACAAGGGAAAGTAAAAACCCACCAAGAGTAAGTGTGAAATTAATATGGTTTAGGGCTTAGTTCATGGATTATGGTGTTAATCCATCTCTATGAGCACCTTTGTGGAGGGTGTGCTTGATCTTGAGTTAACCAATATCTGCATGCCACCTTTTTCCAAACCCCCTTTTCCCTCTTTTTTAGTCCATGCTTTCAATTACATTTGCAAATTTGTGGGTCTCCTTTTATATGGTTTCAAGCTTTAACATTATTTTTTTGGCACTGGGGCAAGCACTGAATGAGTAGAGCTGAAGTTGGATCGGTTTTTGGTGGTCCTACTTTGATATGTTCACTTTCTTTTCTAGATTCATTTTCTTATTCTTTTATAGTAGATGTGAAACAACCTCTCGGCCTTCAACTCCTCTTCTCATGAGAGAATGGACCATAGTTGAAGTTTAGGATGAAGGTTTTAAGATGGAAGGTGTTAAGTATGGTCGGGAGTAGAACGTTACCCTTGGGAGGGCTCCCCATATTACCCCTTTCCCCTGGGCGGTGACAATAGGGACTAAGGCACATACGCTGACCACCAAGGTGAAGCAAGGCAACTGGCACAATTTCCCAAACGAGTGATCCATTATCCAACTTCAACCAAAGATCCTCATCCACATGCCTGAACAATTAAGTACAACACTTTTCATGAAAAAAGGACTAACATACCTCATTGTAACAATAAATTACTATCTCCCATACTATGGTTTTCTTGAATGTGATGAGTCTTGGTTGATCTGTGTTGGGATGAAAATGAGGGGGGTTGTTGGGCTACCATCTATGGACATGTTGATTATCATCATCATGGTGTAGATCATGTTCTCCATTGTGGGCCTCAAGACATAATCTCCTCTAGTTACCCCTAGGCATGGTGAGGGGGGTGGGGGGGGGGTTAAAAATATGCATTAGTATACATTTGTAGTTAGGTAATCCGATGGTCATGATATGTTCTTGACATAAAGTGATCCCAAGTTTCATATTATCCTCGATCTTAACAACTACATTGATATGTGGCTTAACACCTGATTGGTCCATGATCTCTATTTAAAGAGAATGGAGGGTCATTTGTTGATGATCGATTATGAGAAACTCTCTTGTAAATCTCTCTGTAATAATTTCTTTTGCATTAATAAATTGCTCCAAGTGGCCACGTTGGATGAGGTCGTGGGTGTTTCCCCATAGGGGTTTTACCACGTAAAAACATTGATGTGTTGATCTTTGATATGGTTGTGTGAGTGGTTATTCAAGGTGTTCATCCTCTGTTGGAATACTTGTGTTGTCGAACATGGTATCATAATGCATTTGAAGACCTGCTCCCATTGTAGATCGAGATCATGAAGTCATGTTGCCACATCTTTATTTTCTGTTATTTATGTACATTTCTAGGCTAAGAGGACTATTCCATTATGTCTGAAGCACTCTTTTCAGTTAGGCCTTTTGTTTCACTCGAAATTTTTTTCGTTTTCCCAAGATACGACCATTTCAATCAGACCTGGAGGTATAAAGCTTGAATATTCCCTTTTAAATTTTTGCAGAGATAATATTTCAGTTTTATGTTTTTATTTCCGGGTTGCTACTCTTTTCGATCTGTGTATTCTTTTTTCCCTACACTCTATGCGATCTCAACAAATCAAACATAGCAAAAAGGGTTTTTCTGTCTGTGTATGTTCTTTACCGTGTGCTTTGTGAGATCTCGATAAATTGGAAATAGAGAGAAAATTTTCATTTTACACGTAAGCTAACCAAGATGTCTTGAGTTCAAGTCTATTTTTCGTTACTTTTTTTTTGGAAAAAGTTCATGCATCCATTGTAAAGTGTATTTTACTTAAATTATAAAAGTAAATCACTACAAGTAACTTTAATATTTTATTTCAAGTTATTTATTTTGCATGCAACTTACATTTATAAAGTAACTTCATTGTAAAAGTGATCCCGTTTATTCTATAAAAGTGGGTCACTTCATAAACAACTTATTTGTAAAAGTGAGGTTATTAGAAGGAGGGGTATCACCATGTAGACCAACTTCTACTTGCCACGTGGCTCTTTGGTTTCCCTTTATGCATTTTTCAAAAGGGAATAACTCTCATCTTCGAAGTTTGTTTTCAGTGCCCTTTTCTTAAACAACCTATTTTTTCGAGATCTTTCCATCCAAAGCATCAATTTCATCTTTTTTCTGCATATTTAATATTGTTTCTCCCAATGATCTACTACTTACCAGTACCAACTACTTCTCATGGAAATCCCATATGGAGGATGTATTAAGAAGTAAAGGATTATACCAATTTACCTTGGGAAAAGAACTAGAACCCATTGATGATGAAAACAAAGTCAAATGGCATAATAAGAGTGATGAAACGCGTGGACTAATCAGAATGTCCATCTCTCCTTATTTAAGGTTTCACCTTCAAGGAATTGATGTTCCTGATGAAACTTGGACTAATATTGAAGCCGTGTTTGGTAAACACAATATTATTTGAACCCACCAAATATAAAATCAATTAATGACTCTAAATTCTAATGATTTTTCTTGCATTGAATATTATTTATTTAAGTTCAAAACAATTAGAATTTTATGTATAGATTGCAAAATAGATCTGAAGGAAGACCAATGCATCTATATTATTCTTTCTAAGCTTGGTATTGCATATTCCGTCTTTGTATCTAACTTTTATGCCACTAGAGATGCTCTAGTGAGTGCCTATAAAGATCCCACTCTTGAGTTTTTTTGTGATGCTTTGATTAGAGAGAAAGATAAACTTGTACAATTTGGAGTGATCAACACTACAGGTACCTCCAGAAAAGCCTTAATGGCCCAACATAAAGATAAATACAAGAATCCCAAGAAGCAACATCCTTTCCACAACAACAAGAAAAACAAGGGTCCCAAACCCTTTCAACAAACTTCTGCTCCTACTAGTGACAAAGGAGGAAAATCTAAAAGTATGAAGACTGACAGAGATTGCAATTTTTATGGGAAGATGGTCACGATGAGTCCAAATATTTTAATAAGATGACATCTTTAGAAACAACGATAAAAAAAAAAAAACATTCTACTTCTTCTTCTTCTCATGGCCATGCACTTTCTACTTTTGGTTTGTCCTTCAATGCAACTTCTACTTCTTTTTCTGATGAGTGGCTTATTGATTATGGAGCTTATTATCATATGGCTAAGGATAGAGCCATATTTTTTGCACTTAATGCATGTAACACCAAGAAAATATTTGTTGGTGATGATAGATCTCTTAGTGTTGTAGGGTTTGGAACAATTCAGGTATATAATGGTCATTTCAATGATGTATTATGTGTTCCAAGTCTTTCCTGCAACCTTCTGTCAGTATATCAAATCACTCATTTAGGTCAAGGTAAAACCGTAGAGTTTTCACCTCACCAAGTTGTAACCAAGGATCTAAAATATCCTAAGCATGTTCTCGCAATTGGAATTGTTGATAATATTACCAGGTAGTACAAGTTTGACAACTTTGGGTCATCATCTTTTCCATTAGTTTTTGTTTCTCATAGTGATGACTTGATCAAACTTTGGTATAAACAATTTGGTCATCTAAACTATTACTCATTACAACAACTATGTAATCAATAGATGGTGATTGATATTCCTCTTGTTTCTTGCAGAGATGGTGTTTATGCCAGTTGTGTTCTCGAAAAACATCACTAGGAAAGTTTTGACAAATGTGCCTCTTGGCATGCCTCAACCCCTTTGCATCTTGTTCACAATGAATTGTGTGGTCGACTTTCTTCTCCTTCTTTTTCTGGGTGCAAGTATTTCTATATTTTCATTGATGAGTTTTCCAGATGCACTTGGGTTTACTTCCTAATACTTAAGAGCTAAGTGTTTGAATTTTTTTTGGCCTACAAGGCCCTTGAAGAAAAAAAATATGAACATAAACTTCAAGGTTAAGAATAAATAATGGAGGTGAATATGTGAACAACAATTTTACAAGTTACTACATTGCATAGGGAATCCAAATGCAACACACTGTTCCATATGCACCACAAAAAAATGGTGTTTCTAAGAGAAACAATAGCACATTAAAAAAATGGCTAATTGTATGATCCAATCTAAACGAATAAGTCTTAATTATTGGGAGGAAGCCATTGACTATGCAAATTACATAGTAAATTTCACTCCCAATAAGGCTCTAAAAAATATAACACCAGAAGAAGAATGGAATAAACTAAGCCAGATGCAAGTCACTTCTGTGTATTTTCCAGTGTAGCATGGGCTCACATTTCTGATCAGAAAAGGAAAGCTTTATAGCCTAAAAGTGAGAAGTGTATTTTTGTTGGCTATTCTGAAGATGTCAAAGGTTATAGACTTCTTCAACCTCATTCTAATTAAATTATTATTCAAAGATATGTTAAATTTGATGAAAATCTCTTGGCCTACAAGCCTAATTCGACATTTGTGCCTTCTTCAACCTGTGAGACATCTTCAACATTTATGTCATCTTATGTTTCTATTCTAGTTTCTTCTTATTCAGATGATGATAATGATGATGGAAATCCACCTCCTCTTGCTCACCTTCCTCCAGATGATTCCATTGAACATGAACCTGCACTAGCACCACAACTTCCTCAATGGGTCTGTTCAACTCGAGAATCAACTAGTGATATTTCTAGTGATCCTTCATATAAGTGTCGAACATGTTCACAATTCTAGTGTGCCTCTTCTATTTTCGCTCAAGTTTCAGAGACTCATGATCCAGAGACATTTACAGAAGCTTCAGGTCATCCATATTTGGATACAATAATGAATGAGAGTATCATTCTTTAACGGAAAATGATACTTGGGATCTTGTACCTCTTTTGAAAGGAAGAATTTTTTTTAGATGTAAATGGGTGTATGCATCAGATGGAAGTGTTGAAAGACAGAAGGCACAATTAGTTTCCAAAGGGTTTTCTTTAGTTGAAGGCATTGACTATAATGAAACATTTTCCCTCGTTGCGAAGAGGAATTCCATCTGCCTTGTTCTTTCTCTTGTTGCCTCACAAAAATGGGAGGTCCATCAGATGGATGTTAAATCCACCTTATTGCATGGGGATTTGCAAGAATAAATCTACATGGAACAAGCTCCTAACTATGTACATAATGACTACAACCTTGTTTTCCTCCTTAAGAAATCTCTTTATGGTGTTAAGCAAGCTCCTCGAGCTTCGTATGCCAAAATGGAAAAATTTCTTTTTGATACAGACTTTTCTTGATGTCATTCTGACTCTAATGTATATACCAAGAAAGTAGGAAGTCATCTCATAATCTTTGTTCTTTATGTTAATGACCTTATCCTCATTGGTAGTGACCCAAAACATTTGAACCATGTGACATCCAACCTTAAAAAGGAATTTGAAATGACAGACATAGGCTATTTGGACTATTTCCTTGGCCTCTAAATATTGTAAACCAAGGAAGGATTTTTTATTTCCTAGTCTAAGTATTCTTGTGACCTTCTTCGTTACTTTCACATGGTGATTCTAAACCATCCCCCTCTCCCTTCCATTCTGGAGTCAAACTTATTACCACTCGTACTTCTTCCAAAGTTGATTCCAATTTGTATTGTCGGTTAGTTGGTATATGTTGGTTGTGGAGCCTAATTATCTTCTTGATCCATATGAAAGTAATCCTACCCACTTTATACTAGGGGTTTGAGGGCGGAGCCCCCAAAGAATTTTTTTGGAAAATTACCTTGTAAAATTTTGTAATTTCATAGTCAATCTAGAGCATTCATTATAAGGTCACAAATCTAATGGTAGAAGTAATGTTAGGGTTTTTTCCCAAGAAGGCAATCCTCTTTTTTTATGAGAGCTTTGTATTGCGACTAGATAGGAGAGAGAACATTGTATTATGAGTGAGGAGACTATGAGAAATGGAAGAGGAAGTTACAATAGGTGTGTTGTAGGTTGTATCCCTTCATTTGCTAGATAATAATAAAGGAAGATTGGAAATTTATTCGTGGATGTAGCCCATATTGGGTGAACCCCATATATCTATGTCTTTGTTTGTATTATGCTCTTCTGTGTTTTATTTCCACATTATTTTATTGCTCTGTGATATAATTCCTAACAATAGTCTCTTATATTTGACTCATACCCATCCCAATATTTCCTTTGTTATTGGTGTTGTTGCTTGGTATATGCGAACACCCCATAAAATCCATTGAAAAATAGCTAAAAGGATGCTTCAGTATGTCTAGGGTATAATTCAATTCGAGATACATTACATCTCTAGGGGGACTCCTTTGTTGGTTGGTTTCATTGATTTAGATTGGGGTGGTGACCCTAATGATCAAAATTCTACTGCAGGTTATATTTTCAGCCTTAGTTCAGGACTTGTCACTTGGGCCTATAGGAAACGACATGTTATTGCTCTTTCTTCAGTAGAAGCACAATATCGAGCAACAATTAATGAAAGTCAAGAAGCCTTATGGCTTTGATAGATCATTTTAGAGTTTGGATTCTAACAACATCATTTGACAACCCTCTTGTGCGATAATCAAAGTTCCATTAAGCTCGCCAAAGACCTAGTTCAACATCAGTGTAGCAAAAACATCAAGCTACACATGCATTTCATCCAAAATCTCATCCATGATTGAGTTATTGAAGTGCTCTTATGCCCTACAGAAGATCAAGTTGTTGAGATATTCACAAAGTCTCTTACAGAAGCGAAGTTTTCCAAACTTCGATCTATGTTAGGAGTTCAAGAAGTTGTCATTAAGAGGGGATATGCTCTAATTCCTCCTTGCTTCTCCTATTGTGTCACCTTTGTAAATCCGTCAATCCTATCCCAAGTTGTTCTTAAGTGGGGATGATAGATATTTAGACACTTAGGAGTTAGTTAAGATCAACTTGGTCTAAAGCATCATTAGGTTAAAGTGTGTTTCTTTAGTATGCATTAGTATGCATTTGTAGTTAGGTAATCCGATGGTCACATTATGTTCTCGACATAGAGAGATTTGACGGTTCATACTCTCCTCGATCTTAACAACTACATTGATCCATGGCTTAACACCCGATTGTTCCATGATCTCTATTTAAAGAGCATGGATGGTTATTTTCTGATGAATGACTGTGAGAAAATATCTTGTAAATCTCTCAGTATTATTTTATTTTTCATTAATAAATTTCTCCAAGTGGCCATGTTGGTTGGGGCCATGGATGTTTCCCCGTAGGAGTTTTACCACATAAAAACATTGGTGTGTTCATATTTGATCCGGTTGTGTGAGTGGTTATTGAAGGTGTTTGTCCTTTGTTGGAATACTTGTGTTGTCGAACACCATGTTGGTTTGACTCCTTTGAGAATTTTTAATAAAAGGTAAAAAGTTTTTTATATTAAAAATATTAAGTAGTTTTCCAATGAAATGTTGTAATATGTTGAATCATTTTCCATAGACGCAATAAAATTGGAAAATAGCATTTCCCCAACTTGCAAAATCATGAATTTCCCATCAACTTATTTAAATTCATTCAAAGCATCCAAATACAATTTATTAATGGATAAATAATTCCTAGAGTCCTGATATTTTCCAAATTAATACTTAAAATAAATAGTTTTGGCATATGTTGGGTTGGGATGGTTTAGTGCAATGTTAATTGGTTTAGTGCCATTCTAATTTGACTTCTTCATAATTTTCTATAAAAACAAGTTTTAAATATTAAAATATTAAGTAATTTTCCAAAACAGTGTTGTAGTATGTCGAATTGTTATCCAAAGACGTGATAAAATTGGAAAAGAGCATTCGCCTAACTTGCAAAATCATCAATCTGTTTCTAGTAAACTTCTTGAAATTCATTAAAAGCATCCAAAAACAATGTATTAATGGATAAATAATTTCCATAGTCATAATCAAGTTGTAGCTTTAAGAATGATAAGTCTAAGAAGTAAACCCTTCCATGCATACATTGTATGCCTATCCATGCACAACGAGAGATGTTTATTTCTAGCTAGTTTGTCAACATATTTTGGATTGTGAAGTGATTTCTAAAGATTGTCAAAGCTATAATCTCTTAAGTATAGTTTGTGCTAATGAACATTCCACATAACAAACAAGTGGATAAAATCCACATGAATTGTAGATGGTTGGTTGTGAGTAAAATACTTACAAGATAACAAGATATATTTAATTCCACAAAATGAACAAAATTAGTGTTCAACAAAAGCCCAAATATCATCCCTCTAATGCATTAAAGGTATTTATAACATGATTTCAAAAGCTACAATATAATCTCACTTGAAGATGAGTTCAAAAAGGTGAACTGCAACATTCATGACTAACTTGTCAAATGAGAACTAAAATGGATTAAACTCACTGTAATATCCCCAGGTAGAACCCCAGTTGTAATTATGAATTGTAAACATGTTTGATAGGCTGGTGAGCCGAGTTATAATAAGCTAGAAGGATTATGTGTTTATTATGCCAGAGAGCCTAAATGCTAAGGCCATTCAACCTGATTTTGTATATGTAAATACTCACATCATTAATATAATTACATCGCTACGTGTAGACCGACCACGAAGAAAGAGTTATGGGGGACTAAGATCCACTAGGTAGGGAAAGGGAAAGGGTTAAGATTCTAGGAAAAGGGGCTAAGCTAGAGGTCTTACCTCTAAGGGAATAATATTATTATTTCCTAAAGGCTAAGGTTTGGACATAACCTATGTTGTCCTAGGTTCCTATGGGAAGGGAAAAAATGTTAAGTGGAGTTCATGCAGCTTCAGGAAGACATGTGTCAACTTGGGCACTTGCAGTTTTAGGTGGGAAGGTCAGTTCATTGGGGTTCCCTGGAGGGCGGGCGTGGGATACTCCCCATGCTTGCACGCAAGCAGACAAAGAGCCTTCAGGCATGAATTTTTTTTCCTTGATGGTGGACCTCTCCAAGCTAGGGGGGGAACCTGCACACTGTGTTATGAAGCTAACTTTTTTTTCCTGTGAAACATAGCATGACATCGTAGTTCTTGAGCCAGATCACACCTTAGTCATTTTTTATTGCGACCCATGTCTTCTCTGGATTGGTGTGACTTGTTGTCGTTACGAGAGCCTATATCCGATTTTGTTGCTGTGGTTACCCTCTGGACTTAGGAGTTGAATAGAAGAAGCAGGTTGTCAGGCCTATGAGAAACTCTCTCCATGTGAGAGAGTGTGTTGGGAAGTGATTTCTTCTAGAGGGAGTCCAGTATTAGCTATAGAGCTATGAGAATTCATGATCCGGTCTGTTGCTGAAGCCCTGGAAGGGGGTGGAGTGGTTGATGGACTGTGTGACAATGAATGTGTTCACTCCTGGGGCTGTCAAAGAGTGGTATCAGAGCATGGAAGTTTCTTTTGGTGGCATGGCCCGACCTGTTGGTCTATGGTAGGGGATGTAGCAAATATACAATTGATTAGGTAGCATTACCTGACAGAGGTTGATGGATGGGGATGTTACAAAATGGTATCAAAGCGAGGTTTCAACACTGAGCCTAGATGGGCCATGAAAGTGGAAGTTGAAGAAAAGGTTTCATAAAGGAATTGTTGTCTAAATGGAAAAAATGAAGTTCAGAGCCCAGTTTTTGACACTGAGCCCGAATTGGGTCGTATAAGTTGTTATGGAATCAAAAGCTCAGAGAAAATTGTTGTCGAGAGGGACAAAATTTAAATTTCAGAGTGTCTCAGAGTGCCAAGAGAACACCTTGGCCATGTTTGGAAGCTCAAGAGGTATAACAGTTCAAGAAAGACATCAGAGAAAAGAGACTGTAGTAACCGTGGGTTTGGAGCCGCAAGGTTTGAACTTGGGGCGTAGGATCTATACAAGGAAAAGACAAATTTTCTAGCTGTCAGATGTAGAAAAAGGTGCATGAGATTTAACCCCCAAGTCCTTTGGACTTCGCGACTTAGACGAAGTTGGTGAGTTATAGAGAAAAAGGGGCCAAAGCCCGAAGTTCTAAAGTCCCAGAGAGGATCTACACCGTAGATCTGGGGAGAAGTGTTTACCGTTGGATTTGATCAAGGATAGATCAGAGATGTTAGATCAAGCCAAGAGCAGAAGGTAAGGCACAGTGGTGGAAAACCATATCTCAGCTGTTAGATCTGTGTGCGGGTGGTTGTGAGCCGTATATCTCATAGTTGTTCGAAATTTGACAATTAGACATTCGGGAGAAATAGGGTGTGCTAAGGCACAAACTACTGAAGTCCCAAAGTCCAGATTTAATCTGGACCATCCATCCAAAGGGGCATGTGTCAGCAGATTGGCTACTTTGAGAATTCGACATTTGGGAGAAACAGGGTGTGCTAAGGTGAAAACTCCATAAGTCCCAAAGTTTGGAGTTAATCCAGATTGTTCATCAGAAGAGACACGTGTCGACAAGTTGGCTTGTTCGGGAATACGATATTCAGGAGTATCAAGGTGTAATAGAGTGAAAAATCCTGAAGTTACGAAGTCTAGAGTTAATCCAGACCGTTCGTCGAAAGAAACGTGTGTCAGAAGATCAACTTATTCGGAGTTCGGCATTTGGAAGAATTGGAGTGTGCTAATGTGAAAATATTTTGAAGCCCCGAAGCTCGAAGTTCTCAAGCCGAAGAGCCGAAGTGATGTGGCATGATGACATCACCCTGGGTGATGTGGAATTCCCTAGTCATGCCACATGTCACCACCTTAATTGATGACAATAGTACTATGTGGACCCCCAAAAGGTTAAAAAGTTCGACAATTCTATGTTGAGAAGATTTGAGGCGTGAAAGTGTAAAATCTTCCGAAGTCCTGGAGTTTTGAAGTTTCGAAGTTTAGAAGTCCTGGAACTCCCGAAGTGACGTGGACACATGAGATGAATGCCAGGTGTTAGCGAGTTATGTACCCTTCGAAGATTGATTATGCCAATTAGAACGTGAAATGTGTCACCCGCTTGATTGGGCCACGTGTCCGCTTCTAGTATTCCACCATGTGGTACTTCCCTCGAGTATGGTCAGTGGGGCCCCTGATGAATTGCACAAAGCATCTGAACTTGGTCAAGAATTGTTAAAGTTTGAATACTCTCGAAGCTCCCGAGAGCGGAGTAAATGCTCACCATTGATCGAGGAGGGACACACATTAGTAGATCTCGTATTCTAGAGACTTGGTACTTCTGAGGATTCAAGGCATAGATAGTTAAGGTCAGGGACTCCCGAAGGCCAGAGTCCATCTTGACCATTGATCGGGAGAGGGTATGTGGCAACATATGCAACAGTCCAGAGACTTGGTACTCTGGAAGGTTTGAGAGTTTGGACAGTTCGAAACTCCTGAATCCCAGAGTCTTGGAGTTGATCATGGTCGTTGGTTAGTGAGAAGGCATAGTCCGTTGATTTGTTGTTTGTGAGTTCGTCGATCTAGCACTTTGACGGACCTCTAGTGCAGTGCTTCAAAAACTCCCGGAGCTAAAGTTCTGTAATAGATCTCAGTAGTTGGATGTTGGGAATCCGTGGACTGTCAATCCACCATTCTTCGTGAGTTCTCCAAATTCGACGCTCTGGGGAATTAGAGGTTTGGAGTTGCGAGAACCCCCGACGCCCGAAGTTTCGGAGCCCTAAGGTCCCAAAGCTCCAGATAAGTGCCTATTAGACTAGCGCTTGGTCACAACCTATGGTCACATGAGATTGGGGGCCAAAGAAAAAGGGCTAGTGCCCATAAATTGTTTTTAAGAACAGAGAAGGGCTTAGAGATAGAGCCTGTGGGGTCCATGATTAAACATACCTACATTGAAAGAAGTAAAGAAGGTATGTAAACCTAAAGAGAGGATCCAACAAGGATTCAAGAGCCAATTTGACTCTGTGAAATAAAAACAACTGTACAAATATCACCTTCCAGAAAGCACCATTGTGCAAACAATTATAACTTTCTGCTCAGGATTCTAAATTGAGAAAGGAGGCAATTATTGGAAAGGTCTTGGAAAGAGGATTCTAGGTATTTAGCCATATGCGATACATGATAATGCATGAACCATAAGTTCATATGGATATGCAAAGAATGGGAATAAGGAAGGAATGTTTTATGGAATATGATATAGTCTGGAGACAAGATGTGACATCTCCAAGGATCAGTCCTGCAGTCGGAGATAGCACCTCCATTATTGCTATCAAAATGCGCAGTAGAAGCATGGCATGAAGGTCATCAAATATGGCATTACAGAAGTTGAATATACATGTTAGAAGGCTAAATCAAATTGCTTCAAGAAAGAAGTTGGTGTTAACTAACCAAGGTTACTCAAAGAACATGACTAGAATTATAATTCATTCATGCAAGCGCTGAATTAGAGGAATCCAAATAATAATGGAATGCTGAAAATTAACATCAAAATAATATGTGGTTGCAAGTATGCAAGGTACACAAGGAAGGACTCCTAGATGGAGTCAAGTCCATGAACATCCTAAGATAATGGAAGAAGAATTTATGAGGTGGATATCA
>ML794755.1:93961-125195 GCA_009831015.1 Picea engelmannii
AACTAGATCTCGATCCTCTGTCCTTGTGAAACTGAAGAGAAAAAAACCCCTGCCTATTGCACATAAAGAGACTTTTCCTTGTATCAGGGACTTCCAACGCTCATCCATCCAGGCCTCCACCGTTTTGGGGCTGGGCCATAACCTCGTAAACTTGCCGATGAGGGCATTATCTGCCAACAGGAGGGAAATCTTGCAGGGCTCCTCTGGAGAAAGCTCCACCGAAGGGATCTCCTCCAACTTCTTGACAATTTTAGATGAGGAAGACGGCTTGGGATTAGGCCTTACCGCACGGACTAAAGCTTGGAATGCGTCCAGAGGATCTTCGTCCATTTCGTCGGTCGGTTTTGGGGCCATTGGAGCACGGCGGCGGCCACCTTCAATCCAGAAAAAACGCAGAGGCATGACCTCTGCTCAAAATCGCGCGACCTCTGCTCAAAACCCGCGTGCCAAGCGAACGCTTTGATCAGCTGCTCCAGGTGGATCCGGGCTCCTGCAAACGATATTCAGACCGGGGGCGGCTAGGGTTTTGGCCCTAAGTTGATTCACGATTTCAAACTTTGACATTTTTTATTCTTATTTAAAAAATAAAATAGATTTTACTATTTTTTCATTCATTTTTTGAATTTTTAATTAAAAATTGTGATTTGCATTTTATTAATTTTTTTTTTTTCTTCCGTTATTTATAAAAGAAAATTGTTTTTTTTCTTAAAAAAAGGAATTTTTTTCCAATTTAATTATTTTCTTAATGTAAATTATTAAAAAATGTAAAATTAATTAGTAAACAAATCTTGAAGTAATGATACCTTTAGATTTAGGAGTCGATTTTCAGTGTTTTATTTGTGGTGGTGTCAGTGGTCAAGGCCATAGTTTCAATTAGGTCATAGTTTTAACTAAAAAAAAAGTGGTGTTACTAATAACATCGCTTTTCAATTTGATGATCAATTTCAGGGTTCTGTCTACAATGTCAACGCCACACCATGATTTTAAATAAGTCACAATTTTAACCATCTTCAAATTAGTGAAAATTTTCATCAAAATTCCAGTTTTTGAAGGTCTTCATCTTGCACGACATTTTTGAGGGCCTAATCAACGTTTTTAGAAAATTAAACTTTCACAAAGTTGTGTGTATTTTCAATACAAAAAGTGTCTACTTCTATAACGAAAGAGTTCGAGGAGAGATTTCCAATGAGCTATTCTAAAGCACGAAACATAGATTGTATGGAGAAGTTACAACCTAAACAATATTCATGGGTAAAATTCAGTATCAAATTTCTTTTAGAGGGCATAACTCCTTGCTTAAGAGTCAGTTTGGGGCCCAAGACTAGTCTATGGAAATATCATGGACTAGAGAAATCAACCATGGAGCTAGATTTGAATTCTGGGTATCTACAAATATGTCGGGAGAGAAAGAAGACAACTGTAACTTGCAAGGTTGAAAAAGGGAAAATGGTCAAAACTTCTGAAGATCATAACTTTCTACTCAAAACTCAGATTTGAGAAAATGAATAGTCGATGGAAAGGAATTGAGGAGGAGAATCCATATGTTAACCAAAAAAAATAATTTGAATAGTAAATTTTATGGTAAACTTAAAAGAAGATGATTGGTCACATTAAAGGGAAGAAAATTTATTCATTCTTTTTCAAAATTGTGTGTATATATTTTATGTCTAACATAATTTATTTGCGTGCACATTTTCTATAGAATTAGAGGTTTAGAAAGCAGTTTGGTTCTTATATGAGAACCATAAAAATTGAAGATGCCCAAGGGTCCTACAGTCACAAAGAGGAATTCAAAGATCTGCATGTCAGCATGGGAAATGATGAGATTGAGTCCAATAGAAGAAGAGATAGGCAAGAGCCTATAAATATGAGGAGCTTACAAAGAGAAGTGTATATTTATAATGGTGATAATGAAAATATTATGAAGTCTCAGGAAGATATACTATAGATATTGAACATGCTGTAAAAGAAAGACAATAAGGACTCTGGCACAAAGCAAGTGAGGGATGAGCATGGGAATGATAGGCAATCAAGGAGTAGGAGTAGGAGCCACCGTTCCCTAGAGAAATCCACTAGGAGAGCTCATGCCAGTTCAGAGCTAGGGATCATCCCAAGTGTGTCTCATGTTAGGAGACAAAGGAGAAGGCCCGAGGGAGACATATTGCAAGGTGAACTCATGAAGATCAAGCCACCAACTTCAATGGTGAGCATAGGAAGGGAGAAGAGGTCGAGGCCTGGATATTTGAAATAAAAAAATATTTCTAGATACATGATTACCCCTCAAGGGTAGAAACATGAATTGCAACCTACTACTTGCAAGGAAAGAAAACCATGTGGTGGGATCATCTTAAGAAAGCCAAGAATTTGGATGAGAAGAGGGTCTCATGGAGGAAGTTCAAAGGATATTTCCAAGAGAAATATTTGTTTGAACATATAATATTAGAGGAAGATGAAAGAGTTATTTAAAGTCAAATTGGGAAGCATGATAATGATGAGTATGAGAAGAAGTTATTTGAATTACTAAAGTATGTGGACTTCATTAAAGATGAAAAATTCAAAATCCAAAGGTTTCTTACTGGGTTATCCTCTATCTACAGTGACAAGATATAATATGATTACCCCAAGACTTTGGAGGAGACCATAAGGAGAGAATGCATATTTATGAGCAGAGTAGAAGGAGGCCAATCTTCCAAAAAACTTGGAATGACATGATGAAAGGAAAGAAAGAGCAAAAGTAGAAAGGTTAAAGACACATTTTTCCAAGAAAAACTCCCAAGGAAATAAGTTAGGGTAGTCAGTCCAAAATGAGAACAAGAGATCAGATTATTTTGGGAAAAGACCAATGCAACAACCTATACAATGTTGGTAATGTGAAGGATGTTAAATTTGGCAACATCGACAATCATTCTCCAATGAGAGGCCATATGGGCCACCCTGAGGCTAGCGAGGGAGATTTGGAGAATCAACCAGTCTTGTGAGGTATTGACAAAAGCCGGGGGGAACGTACAACCTCTGTGACTCAAACCAAAAGTCAGGATGAACGAGATGCTATGTGAGTCTAATGCAAAAGTCAGGGGGAATGTACAACCTCTGTGAGCATAGACAATCTAGTGCAAAAGTTAGGGGGAATGTACAACCTCTGTGAGCATAGACAGACTAGTGAAAAAGTCAGGGGGAACATACAACCTCTGTGAGCCTAGTCAAACCTTGTGAGCCATGAGAAAAAGTCAAGGCATCTAGAAAAAGTTAGGTTGAATATAAAATTCCTATGAGCTAGAAACAAACGATATTCCTAATATTGCAAATGATGTAATTGTATTGATCTAGTGTGTTGGCATGTGTAAACATTATCCACCATGAAGAGAATTTTGAATTGCCTTGTCAAGAGTTGTAAGTAAAGTCTTGAGTCTAGTTCTATGTTAGAAATAAAGTGTAATGTTGAGTTTCAACTAAAGTCTTGAGTCTAGTTCTATTTTAGTAATGTTGAGTTGCAACTAAAGTCTTGAGTCTAGTTCTATTTTTAGAAGTAAAGTGTAATGTTGAGTTGCAACTAAAGTCTTAAGTCTAGTTCTAAGTTCAAACTAAAGCATGTCAGTCTCAAGTGTAGTTCTAAGTTCGAACTAAAGTGTAATGCTGAGTTGTAACCAATCTCAAGTCTAGTTCTAAGTTTGAACTAAAGTGTAAAGCTGAGTTGCAACCAATCTCAAGTATAGTTATAAGTTCGAACTAAAGCATGAAGCTGAGTTATGTTTAATGTGTGTATTTAGGTTACTATTTCAAGCTTCTCCTCTTCCCCTCTTTAGCCTATATAAGAAGAGGTCGAACCCTCTCTTGAACACAGTTTTGCAACACAGTTTGAAACACAGTTTTCATATGCAGGTTGAGGGTGAAGTAATAGAGGAGCACATCAGTGATAAAGAGGCAACATATCAGAGGTGTATTTCAGCAAGGTCTTGTAAGTCTTTGTCAGGTCATAGTCATCTTGGCAAGCTCTTTGAGAGCAGAACATTCATGGTGGATATTTGTAAGAGATCTTACATTATTAATGCAATAAAGGAATATTGTTTGTTGGGGTTTTTCTCCCTGTATAGGTTTTCCCCAGGGTATATGTGTTGTTGATATGCATGTTTACTTATCTACATAATTATTTCTATTCGATTATGATTTGGAATTGTTGAAGTATATTAAGATGGAATCAAAGTATTGAAGAAAATAAAAGAATTAATCCGCATAAGAAATCAAACTCATAATTTAACAAGGGAAATAAATTATATAGGGACTTCCCTAAAAAATGAGAAAGAATGAGGATTGTCCACAAAATTTAGGAGGTTGAAACAATAGAAGACATGAGAGGAAGCATGCCGAGGATTTATGTAGCCTTGGACAACAAGCAAGCAAAATATCAATCCCCCATGATTGAAGTGGAAGATAAGATCAATAATCAACCTATAACAATTTTAATTGATTCTCAAGCTAGCCATAGTTACATAAACTCTAACATTATTGAAAGATTTCACTTGAAAAAGAGTAAGCATAAGAAATGTTGGTTGGTTCAATTATCCATAGGGGCTAAGAGAAAGACCAATGAATTTTTTAAATATTTCCCAATAGACATGCATGGAATCAATACAAAGATGGATGTGAACATTATACCTTTGGGTACATATGATTGTCTAATTGGTATGGATTAGTTGGAAAACCACCATGTTGTCCTAGATTGTTACAACAAGACAATACCTTTTCCTGATGAGAAATGGAAACAAGGAAAGATTCAAGCCATTCTAAGAGTTGTAGTTGTTAGAGAGATTTCATCCATGCAGCTGAAAAAGAGTTTCAAAAAGGGATGTCAAATTTTTGTAGCTCATATGGAAGATGCAACTAGAGATAAAGTGGAAAGTATTGAAGACCACTCAATCTTAAAATATTTTGAATATGTTTTTGATGAAATCCCAGGATTTCCACCAAAGAGGGAAATTGATTTCACTATTGATTTGGTTCTAGGTGTTGCCCCAGTTCCCAATACACCTTACAGATTGGGCACAAGATAATTGAAAGAGTTGTAGATTCAACTAGAATAACTTTTTAGGAAGGGGTGTATATTCCCAAGTCTATCACCTTGGGGAGCCCCATTTCTTTTTGTAAAGAAGAAGGATGGAACCTTAAGGTTTTGTATTTATTTCAAACAACTAAATAAGGTCACTATAACGAAAAAATATCATTTTCCAAGGATTGATGATCTTTTTGATCATTTGAAGGGTGCAATAATATTTTCCAAGATTGACTTGAGGTTGGGTCATCATTAAGTGAGAATAAAGGAGGAATATATCGACAAGACAATGTTCAAAACAATATATGGGAATTATGAATTCGTGGTAGTGCCATTTGGACTATCAAATTCCCCAACTATTTTTATGTGTCAAAAGAATGGAGTGTTCAAGGAATACCTAGACAAGTTTGTAATTGTTTTCTTAGATGATATTTTTATCTACTTTAAGTCTAAGGAGGACCATGAGAATCATTTAGGAATGGTGTTAAAATTTTTAAGGGATCATAAATTGTATTCCAAGTTAAGTAAGTGCATATTTTATCAAAATAAGATTCACTACTTGGGGCATATTATTTCGGCAGATGAGATAACAATTGATCCCAAGAATATAGAGGCCATTAGAGGATGGCCAACTCCTAGAAACGTGGCAGAGATCAAATAATTTATGGGTATTTCCAGTTATGGCCAAAGATTCATCAAGGGGTTTTCAAATATTGCAAACCTAATCACTTTGCAAAAGAAGGGAGTGAAATTCAAATGGACTCCAAAATGTGAAGAGAGTTTCCAGCAGTTGAAAAACATTTTAACAAGTGCACCCATATAAAATATTGTAGATCTAGATGAATAATTTGTAGTGTGCATAGATGCATGTAAGGAAAGGTTCGGTGGAGTCCTCAATAAAAAAGATCATGTGGTATGCTATGAGTCCCGAAAATTAAAAGAGCATGAGAGAAATTATGTCATACATGATCTATAATTAGTAGTCATTGTATATGCATTAAAATTGTGGAGACATTACCTCATGGGGAGGATATTTGAGCTAAGGACATACCACTATGGTTTGAAACATTTATTTGGATAACCAACATTAAATGCTAGGAAAACTAGGTGGTTGGAATTTCTTAGTAGGTATGACTTTGCAATTAAGCATATCAAAGACAAAGAATATGAGGTGGTTGACACACTCAACAAAATACCTCATGAAGTGCATGTTTCAGCCATCAAAATGTACATGAAATATTTAAAAGATAAAATTATTGAAGTAGCAAATTCAGATCAACATTATTTGCAAATAAAAGAAAACTTACAACAAGGAAATTTACAACATAAATTTAAAAACTAAGAATTGAAAGAAGATGGAATCCTCTTGTTCAAAGGAAATCTGTATGTGCCAAATTCAATGGAACTGAAAAATATAGTGCTAAGGAAAATGCACAATGTGCCATATGTTGGGCACCTGAGATATCATAAATCCGTTACAGTTGTAAGGAGACAATACTTTTGGCCGGGGATGCAGAAATAAGTGGGTAACTACATAGCCTGATGTCTAGAGTGCCAGAAGGTAAATATAGAGAACATGAATCCAATGAGGCTACTACAACCATTGCCCATTCCAGAATGGAAGTGGGATGTGGTCACCATATATTTTATTACAAATATTCCTAGAGCAATGAAACAACATGATTTCATTATGGTGGTGGTGGAAAAATTGACTAAAGCAATGCATGTTATTCCTATAAAGAAAACACACAAGGAAAAACAAATTGTAGAGATATTCATGAAGGAAGTCGCCATGCTACATGGAGTGCCTAAGGAAATAGTTTCAGACATAGATTCCAAGTTTACATCCAAATTTTGGCAAGGTTTGTTCAAAGGATTTGGGACAAATCTGAATCTTAGTATGACATATCACGAGAAATTAGATGGTAAAACAGAGAGGGCCAATAGGATAATTGAAGACATGGCAGAACACGTTTTCCTAAAGTGGGAGAAAATGTTTTACTAAAGTGGGAGATTTTAAAGTGGGAGAACATATTTTCCTAAAAGTGAAAGAAAAAAGAAGTTCAATAAGGTTGGGTTGCTTCCCAAAGTCGGCAATGAGATATTGTGGGCCTTTTGAAATATTACAAAAGATAGGGCCAATTTCACACATGCTAAAATTACCTACATCCATGAGAGTGCATAATGTTTTTCATGTATTTTATTAAATCAATATGTGCCTGACCCTAACCACATAATTGATTAGACTGTGATCTAGGTGGAAACTGAATGGGATTTCTAGGTGGAACCGGTACACATCCTGGACCGGAAAGTCAAAGTGCTTCAGAACAAATCCATAGGGATAGTAAAGGTTCAAGGGACCTACTACGGTCCTAAAGATGCAACATGTGAGAATGAAGAAACTATGTGGGAGGAATACCTGCAATTTTTTGTCAATTTTGAGGAAAATAGAAGTTGGAAATGCAAGATTCCATTTTTGGGAAGCTAGTTTCGGGAACCACATCTCATAATTCTTAGTCTCCTATGTTGATATCCCTGATAAAATAATGGTGTATCTCGATGGATTGAAGTAAGTGAAGGGGGGCACATTCCTTGGGTCAACAAGATTGAGAATAATGAGAGATTATGATTGGGATTGTTGTTGGAAGGTAGAAATTGCATAATTATGTTTTTTTTCTAAATATTGTGATGTAAAAATTGTTTATGTATTTCAGCATGGTTCTTTGCATCGAGGACGATGCACAATTGTAGGGGAGGGGGAATGTAACATCCCCACTATAATCCCTAGTTTAATTAATGCACAATGTAGACATGAATGTGGATATGGCCAAGCAATGTAATATGTGAAATGTATTTGTTAGCACTGAAAGTCACACTCTGACTGCTAAAGTGTAAGCTCAACACCCATCAGTAGGTTAAAGATATATTTTATGATAAGGTAGAAAATGGATGAAAAATTAGGAGAATAACATAAATCACATCTTACTTCACATAATTTTCATCAGCAAATAAGGCTCTGAATAACTTTGATCAGGGTTTTAGAAAAAAAGGATGAGTACGTGGAAGACTTAATAAGAAAGTGAAATTTCTATCAGCTACATTAGGCAGTATGAAAAACATATAAAGCATAACTCTCTGAAAAAATAAAATCTTATAATCAAAGAGATGAATTCTGATATATTTGTAAACAACATTACAACAGATCCTCTATTGCAATAAGCTATAAATCAGTCAAATGAATCTTTCACTGAACTATAATCATAATTAGAAAGACAACAAAGAGGTAGGAAAAATGACAGATTTTCATTATCCAGAGAATCTTAAGTCTGATACATAAAAGAGAAGGTATTTCTGTAATACACAATATCAAAAGCGAGTCCTCTCTTACACCATTCAAACCCTTTATTAGACTTACAATAGTGTTTTTATAATCTAGACTGTTAGTGACAACACTATAATTCGAATAACAACCTTATCATGGGATCCTTGTGCTTCAAAGTGGTGTGGAAACATGTGGATAACATAAAACAACAAAATGCTAAAATTTAGGCTAATGTAGGAAATGTCTTCAACATCTTCTTTATGGCCGATGAAGTGTCCCTTTGAGCACTTCGCCTTTTGGAAGGTGGCCTCCTATCTCATAATTGACCATAACACAACTGACTCACATCCATATTTGACACCTGAGAATTGTTCCTCCCTTCAAAAATTCCAAAACCTGAGTTTGCAGCGCCCGTTTACAACGCCTATCTGTATTAGCTAGTTCACAGTGCCATGCACTACAAACTTTCCTGTAGTATCTTATTTCATCTGATAAGCATTAAAATGTTCCAAAAAATATCTCCAAGACCAAAAAATATTGTAACCACTTATGATCTTGTTATATAAAAAGAAGAGAACATCCCAGGAGCTAAACATGGTTGATGAAGCATAACCATCCTCAAAATTGCAAAATGCAAAAACAGGAAACTTGCCAAAAAATGATATGGGTTAAGGTGTTCAACTACTTCATTTTATAACTCTAGAGCTCCTCTTGGTATCATCTTTATCCAACATATCCATATTTTTCTTAGCTAAATCCTCTTTGAAAGGTTGTAGCTCTGCCTTTAGTTCTCTGATTTATGCCTGGTGAGCTCTGTTCTATCTGTAGAGGTTTCTGATTTGCCTCTGGAGGGGAAAGAACCTCTTAGCCAATAAGTTTTCTTTGCAATAGTTTCATGATGCTTATCTAGTGTCTCATTCAACTTCTTCCTGAAGGCCAAATCTTTCTTTTTCATCTTCTCAACCTCAACTCTTTCTTCTTTGAGTTTTTCATTCAATCTTTTAAAGGTGGGATTTTCTTGAGGAGTAGTTACATCAAGAATCTCGATGGGATCCTCAAAAACAGTATATTTTCCTTTCCTCTAGGATGAAACTCTTGCTACATTTTCCTTCACATGGATATCCTTCTTGGCTGCTACTCTGGTGAGAGGCCTCCTAGCTTTGACCTTGTCAACTGCACTAGGTGAAGGAAACACTAACTTTCTGCCTCTTCGACCTATGGGTTTTCTTGAAGGAAACTTCATTGGACTGGGATATGACATGGGTGAAGCTTCCCTCTGTGAATACTGTGAAGGTATTCCTTCTTCATCTCCCTTTTTGGATTTATCAACTTTAGCAGTAATAATACTCTTTCTTTTCTTGCTCACCTCCGAATACACAGTCTTCTTAACGGGAACAGGGATTTGTAGATTGGACTGTGGAGTGGGGGAAACATTTAGCTGAATATGTGAGGAAGTGATCTCTGTTTCCCAATCTGTGTTTGTATTTCTCAATTTTTCCATCACTAGCATTTTGATAAGGCCCGAGTGGAAAAAACTAGTGTCCACTTGCTTGGATTTGGCCTGAACTCTGTCAGCCATCTTGCCAATACTCCTAAACAAATAAAAATGGATATTTATAGCTTCTTTCCTTGTGAAGTGTAAAAACAATTTGATATGGTATTGGTATACCATGTTAAATCTTCCCTCACAGGTGAAATACCTCTGAATCACCTTCAACATTTTATCAAAACCTTGAAGCATATAATTTTTGGGTACCCCTTTGGACAGATTGTCTTCCTGGTATTCTGGTTTGAGGAACTCCTTGGAGAAAGATGAATTTAGTGTCATAGCCTTGAACCACTTTTCTCCAGTGCTAGGTATGCCTGTTGCAATGAAGATGGATAATTATGAAACTTCAAACTCCAATATTCCAACCTTGGTTTTGGTCCCATTGAAATTTAATGCAAATTCCCTAGCCACCTCTGGGTGCCCCCTTTGCATTCTTTGAAAAAAAATGATACAACTGACCCTTTGGAAAGCCTCTCTGATCAAGGGTTCAGAATAAAAAAGATGCATATCATAGGGCTCTGTCCTTAATATCTCACCTCCCATATGAGTTGTAATGTCCCCAAGGCCGAGCCCTATTGTAAATATTGTTTATGAAATGAATTTTAAATATGTTTTATAGGCTGGTGAGCTGCATTTATATAAGCTAGTGGGATTATGTGATTGTTAGGCCAGAGAGCCTAAGTGTTGAAGGCCAAGAGCCTGATTTTGTACCTATATTTATGCGGAACAGTAATAAAATATAAACACTGCCGCGTGCAGACTGACCACGACGAATGAGTGATGGGGGACTAAGCTTCCACAGAGTGGGCAAGGGATTAGGGGTTGGAAGGTGGGAATTGGGGCTAAGTGTTGAGCCTAGGGGATTAAGTCCTTGGGAATAATATTTTAATATTATTCCAAAAGACATGTGAATAATATGTTTTATCCTAAGTTCTTTTGGAAGGACAAACAACTTCCGAATGGAAGGAACGGATGCTGAAGGAATGCATGCAATTACATGGGTGACAAATGTCAACCCAAGTGCATGCAAATAAAATGGTGGAGATGAGCTGTGTTGGGGGTTCCCCCTCCATTCTACCTGACCGTCTAAGCGTGAACCCATCCGATCTCTGCAAGAGATACCCTTGTGCGCTCTGAAACAAAAAGGCCTGTGTCTATATTTTCTTCTGGAAGGCTGGTACACCTTTTGGGTTGTGAACCGTTAAGTCTGAGTCGAACCCTATGTGGACAACTCATCACACATCCCTGAGAACCAGAGCGTGAGTCTATCCCGTGCTGCCGGATCGAGAGAATGGAAGTGTCCCGTCCCTGCTAAGCCTGGTTATGTTGTTGCACCTGTCTGTTGCTGCCCGGGGGTGTTCGTGTCTGAATTCCTGTTGACTGTGGTGGACGTATAGTGTTTGAACCTGTGTGGCTTGTTGGCTAGTTGTACAACACTCTCTCCAGGTGAGAGAGGTGGTTGAAATTGGAAGAACAGGTTGCTTGACCTGTGAGCGACTCTCTCCAGGTGAGAGAGTGTGCTGAGGAAGGGGAGAGCTCAGAGAATTTCAGTCTAGCCTGTTGACGAAACCCAAGGCAAGGGAGGTTAGCAGCCGAAGGACTGTCTAGGTGACAGAGAAGGTGTATACTCCTGGTGTGGAACAAGCATGTGGGGAAGGAGAGTCTATGGGCAGTGAGTATGAGTGGTTCATGGGAGAGAATTCCTTCCTTGTGCCCGTGTGTTTTCCCTGTAACCTCAGCCTAGCCTAGGATTCCTTGCCTTGGGGTGGAGCTTAGTCCCAGCTCGGGGGTGACCTACTGCTGAGCTTGATGAGCAGCACGGTCTAAGGCTAGGAGGTTCGTGGAAGGCCTGCACCTGGTTGGTGGAATTACCACCGTTTTCAAAGATACGTACTAGATTATGCTCCAATTATGTTACTACATGTCTGTGTATTTATAATTATCATGTACTCTGCTGTGCATATGATTAATGTTAAAGCCATTGATTATTTATAATAATAGTAATTCTTGTGTTCACTCTGAGCTTAAATGTGTTTAACCTATTTTAAATGCATGTCATATATATATATATATATATATATATATATATATATATATATATATATATATATATATATATATATATATATATATATATATATATATATATATATATAAATATAAAATTAAGCATGAGATTGTTACTCCGCGAAGTAGCGCCTGCCCGATTGATGAAAGGGGGGCATTACAGTATGGTATCAAAGCCAAGGTTTCGACGCTAAGCCTATATGGGCCAGTTGAGTGGTATTTGGACCGAGGGTTTGAGGAGAAATTGTGTCTAGAGGACCAATTTCAGACCTTTGAATGCTCCTGAGTGTCAAGGAGTTACTTGACCATGTTACCAAGCTTAGGAGGTGTAGCGATGTTATGAGACTGCAAGCGATGTGGTATCTGGCCACAGGGAGAGAGGACTCCACACCAGAAGTGGAGGACCAATTTCAAACCTTTGAATGCTCCTGAGTGTCAAGGAGTTACTTGACCATGTTACCAAGCTCAGGAGGTGTAGCGGTGTTATGAGACTGCAACCGATGTGGTATATGGACACAGGGAGAGAGGACTCCACACCAGAAGTGTTGGAGCCATAGGATTTGTTCGGGGAAAAGGAGAACCCTCGTGACCGTCAGATCTGGAAAACGTGCATAGGGTTTAAAAACCCTTTGGAGTTGCACAGGAACGTAGAAATCACGATACGTGAAACCCCGAATTCGTCTGGACCGTCCATCAGGGGGAACACGTGGCTGCCAGACGACGTTTCGACACCCAGGAAACCAAAAGGGAAGAACTTATTTTTTGCAAGTCACGAAATAGAAAAACCCAAAATTCCGAAATGATCTACACCGTAGATCATAAGATAGGAACTTGACCGTTGGATCAAGTGGAGGGGTAGAGAGTAATTCAAGATTTCAGAAAACATAAGTTCGAGAGGTATGGATGCACAAACTCTCGATGCCCGAAACCCCGAAATGCCGAAAGGATTCGGGCCGTAGATTTGAGAAAGGTCTAATTGTTGGATTTCACTGGGAATGGACGTGGACACATGGGTGTGTACCACGTGCCAGTGGGACAAAAGAAAAGTGTGCATGGTGGGACCCGATGACATCACCATAGATAACATGGACCCTCTTGAGGGTGTCACTCATCACTATAGATGTGGATATAGTTGTGCTATGTGGGCCTCGAGGGTAAAGTAAATCAGGATTTTAGGATTTGCAAAGGAGGAGCACAAGGGCTCAACACTCCAACTCATGAAGTTGTGAGTTGTGAGAGGTGATAGCACTTAACCCTAGCCTACGGTTATATGTAGCAGGCACTAGCAAGGAGGGAGACATACTTGTATCACATCTCAAGTATCGACGTTTGGAGGAAGAAGAGTCGAGGGTCTTCGACTCGTGAACTCACGAGATCTCGAAGTTGTGAAAGGTGCCTTTGGTTATGAGGGTAGGGAGAAAGAGGGAGATATCACCCGAAAGCGAGTATGAGAGTCTCATGGACCGAGACCCCGAAACCAAAAGTCTCGAAATTTGCAGAGCCAAACAGAGCTCAAAAAACTTAATGGAATCAAAAAGTTTTTCTTGTTGTAAGTTTCTTGAAGGTTTAAGGGCCTGACAAACTTCGGTTGATTGCACATTGTGTGTGTAGATTTCAACGAGTGTCAGGTCAACTGTGAATCTACGCTGAGTATAGAAATGGAAAAGGTATAGATTGCCTCCGAAACAGAGAATGAAAGGGTAGGAAGGGATGTCAACTTGGGAGTAGAAGGATCAAACTCTAATGGGCATGGAAAAGAGATGGATATGGAAGGACATATGATGAAAATCAATGAAAGATTGTAGAAATATGCCCAGGCTCGTCGAGCCGATAGCTGAAATCTCATGAGGGTCAGGGATCAGCAGGGAGAATTCAACTTAAAAATGTTGAAGATCCTGGAAAGAATAGAAAGGAAGTTGGAGAAGGGGAGTGGCTCAAGAAAGACAGAGAGTCGCAGGACCCCTGAGAAAAGAAGAATATTGAGGAGTGGTAGCAAACATCATCATCACTCTCCGAAGCATTCCAGCAGGGAAGCACATAGTAGTTCAAGCCCGTCCTGTACTAGAAAACACCGAACATCTGGAAGGGATGAATTGAAAGGAGATATGAACAAGATCAAGCCCCCAACATTCGATGGAGAACATAAGAAGGAGGAATATGCTGAAACATGGTTGCTAGGCATGAGGAAATATTTCCAACTGCATAATTATTCCCCTCATGCAGAAGGAAGAATTGTGATGTATCAACTAAGGGGAAAAGCATCCATGTGGTGGGATCAGTTTGTGTAGGTGCAACACATCAGAGAGAAAGATATCACTTGGAAGGAGTTCAAGAGGTATTTTGAGAAGAAATACCTGACCAAAAGGTACTATGATAGAAAGATGAAGGAGTTCTTTGAACTCAAGTTGGGCATCATGATCATCGATGAATACGAACGAAGGTTTTTGGAACTACTGAAGTATGTTCCATTCATCAAAGATGAGGCTGTCAAGATTCATAGATATCTGAGTGGACTGCCACCTTCTATTGGTGGCAAAATTCAGTATGATGATCCTAAGACTATGGAAGAAACAATAAGAAGGGAAAAATGCTTATATGAACAACAAAGAGAAAGGCCTACTTTTCAGAAGGCTTGGGATGATCAAAAGAAGTTCAGGAAAGAGTAGAGGCAGAAGGGAAACAAGCCTCCCTTTTTCAGAAATAGTCCTCAGGGACAACCATCTTTCAGAGAGCCTAGGAAGGCTAAAGCGGGTGAGCAAATGCCCAGACCGCCACCTATGGAGTGTTGGGGTTGTAAAGGGAACCTTAGGTATAGGGATTGCCCCCACAAAAAAGATAAAGCGAGAACCGTCCACAATGTTCAATAAGATGAAACATTGGAGGATATGGGTAGCAGGATGCCAAGGATCTACGCAGCCCTAGACAACAAGCAAGCAGAATTTCAATTGCACATGATTGAAGTGGAAGGTATGATCAACAATCGACCACTTATTATTTTAATTGATTCCGGGGCTAGACATAGTTATGTAGATCCTAGGGTGGTGGAAAGTTTTCATTTATCAAGAAGCAAACATGAAAGGTCTTGGTTAGTGCAGTTGGCTACAGGAACCAAGAGGAAGGCCACTGAATTGGTTAAATCCTATTCGATAGACATGAATGGATTGAGCATGAAGGCTGAATTGAATGTTCTGCCTTTAGGCTCTTATGACTAGTTAATTGGGATGGACTGGTTGGACCAGCACCATGCCCTCCTAGACAGTCATAAAAAGAGGTTTACATGCCTGAATGAGGAGAGAAATCAGAAAACAGTCCAAGGAATTTCCAGAGTTGTGGTTGTTAGAGAAATCTCAGCCATGCAACTAAAGAAGTGTTACAGGAAAGGCTATCAATTATTTGCAGCCCATGTGGAGGAAGCATCCAAAGATGAAATCTCAAGAATTGGAGACCATGAGGTACTCACAAAGTTCAAGGACATATTTCAGGAGGTACCTGGACTACCTCCGAGGAGAGACATCAATTTTTCTATAAATTTGATGCCTGGAGCAGCTTCGGTGTTGAAAGCCTCTTATAGAATGAGTACGCTAGAGCTGAAAGAGTTGAAATTGCAGCTCGAAGAGCTTCTGAAGAAGGGGTACATTCACCCCAGCGTGTCACCTTGGGGTGCCCCAGTCCTATTCGTGAAGAAGAAGGATGGGATGTTGAGGCTGTGCATTGATTTCCGACAGTTGAACAAGGTAACTGTCAAGAACAAGTATCCTTTGCCAAGGATCGATGATCTTTTTGATCAGTTGAAGGGTGCCAAAATATTTTTGAAGATAGATCTCAGATCAGGATATCACCATGTAAGAATAAAGGATGAGGACATCAACAAGACCGCCTTTAGAACAAGGTATGGTCATTACAAGTTCACAGTGGTGCCGTTTGGACTGTCAAACACACCTGTTGTTTTTATGTGCTTGATGAATGGTGTATTCAAGAACTATTTAGACAAGTTTGCCATGGTCTTCCTAGATGACATCTTGGTGTATTCCAAGTCAGAGGAAGAGCGAACAACACCTGAGGATGGTGCTGCAAGTGTTGAGAGAACACCAGCTGTATGCCAAGTTGAGCAAATGCTCATTTTATCAAAGACATATCCATTACTTGGGACATATTATTTCAGAAGAAGGGATCATTGTGGATCTTGAGAAGGTTGAGGCCATCCAAGAATGGTCAGTGCCAAGGAATGTGATAGAAGTTAGATCCTTTATGGGTCTGGCGAGCTATTATAGAAGGTTTATCGCATGGTTCTCAAAGATAGCTCACCCTATCACTTCCTTGCAAAGGAAGGAGAAAAAGTTTCAGTGGACTGAAGAGTGTGAAGAGAGTTTCCAGTGATTGAAGCAGTTGTTAACCGGCGCTCCAATCCTGAGAATTGCAAATTCAAATATGGATTTTATGGTGTGCACATATGTGTGTAAGGAAGGGTTGGGAGGAGTTCTTAGCCAACATGGATTTGTAATCTGTTATGAGTCCAGGAATTATGCCACTCACGATTTGGAGCTAGCAGTAATCGTCCATGCTCTAAGAAAATGGAGACATTGCCTCATGGGAAGAAGATTTGAATTGAGAACAGACCACCATGGTCTGAAATATTTGTTTGAGCAGCCAACCTTAAATGCTAGACAAAGCAGGTGGTTGGAGTTTCTGTGTGAATACGACTTTGATATCAAGCATATCAAAGGGAAGGAAAACAAGGTGGTTGATGCACTTAGTAGAAAGGTGCATGAATTGCATGCTACAACCATTAGCATGTACAAGATGGATATTAAGGATAGAATTTTGGAAGCTACAAGTGCCAATTTGCAGTACAGAGACTTGGTAGCAAAGCTACAACAACGTGAGAGACCACAGAAAGAGGAAAGTTACACCTTGGGAGCTGATGGAATACTTCTGTACAAAAACAGAGTGTATGTACCCAATGTCCAGGATTTGAGACTTGCGATTCTAAAAGAAATGCACAAAGTGACTTATACTGGACATCCATGATATCAGAAGACTGTGTCAGCAGTCAAGAGCCATTATTTTTGGCCGGGTATGAAGAGAGAGATCACTGAATACATCGCCAGATGTATGGAGTTCAAGAAATTTAAGGCTGAGCATAGGCACCTAGCAGGGTTGCTGTAACCTTTACCCATTCCTGAGTGGAAGTGGGAAGTGGTGACGAAAGATTTTATTACAGGATTACCCAGAACGAGCAAGCAACATGATTCGATCATGGTGGTGGTGGACAAGCTTACAAAATCTACCCATTTTATTCCACTGAAAACCACTCACAAGGTAGCATATGTTGTTGACATCTTCTTAAAAGAAGTGGCACGCTTGCACATAATTCCTAAGACGATTGTGTCTGATAGGGACCCAAAATTCACCTTGAATTTCTGGAAAGGACTATTCAAAGGATTCAGAACGAATCTGAATTTTAGTACAACGTATCATCTCGAGTCTGATGGATAGACAGAGAGGGTGAATAGAGTAATAGAGGACATGTTGAGAATGTACGTGATGGACAAACAATCAAGATGGGAAGATTACCTGCATTTGGTAGAATTCGCCTACAATAATGGGTATCATGCATCGTTGAAGATGAGCCCATTTGAAGCAGTTTATGGAAGAAAGTGCAACACTCCAGTGAGATGGGATAATCCAGCTGACAGAGAAGTAGTTGGGCCACAGTTGCTCAAAGAGATGGAAGACCAAATGATAAGAATTAAACATAATTTGAAAACTGCCCAGGATAGGTAGAAAAGTTATGCTAATAAGAACAGAACCCATAGAGAATTCAAAGTGGGTGATCATGTTTTCCTGAAAGTGAAAACTAACAGGAGTTCCCTGAAGCTGGGAAGTTGCGCCAAGCTGGAAACAAGATACTGTGGACCTTTTGAAATCCTGGAAAGGATTGGGCCAGTTGCATACATGCTTGCATTACCTGCATCTATGATTGTACATAATGTGTTTCATGTTTCATTGCTTAAGAAATATTTACCTGATGCTAATCATGTTATCGATTGGAATGTGATTCAGGTGGAACCAGAAGGTGTCCTGCAAGTGCATTCTGTGCGTATATTGGACAGGAAAAGAAAATAGCTCCAGAATCGAGCCATAGAGATTGTAAAGGTCCATTGGAACTGGTACGGTCCCGAGGATGCGACATGGGAGCATGAAGATGTTATGCGGGCAGAGTACCCACATCTTTTTGGAAATTTTGAAAAGCTTGCAAATGCAATGTAAAGTTGCACTGAGGACAATGCAGAAATAAGGGGAGGGGGATTGTAATGTACCCAAGGCCGAGCCCTATTGTAAATCTTGTTTATGAAATGAATTGTAAATATGTTTTATAGGCTGGTGAACTGAGTTTATATAATCTAGTGGGATTATGTGATTGTTAGGCCAGAGAGCCTAAGTGTTGAAGGCCAAGAGCCTGATTTTGTACCTGTATTTATGAGGAACAGTAATAAAATATAAACACTGCAGCGTGAAGACTGACCACGACGAATGAGTGATGGGGGAATGAGCTTCCACAAATTCGGCAAGGGATTAGGGGCTGGAAGGTGGGAAGAGGGGCTAAGTGTTGAGCCTAGGGGCTTAAGTCCTTGGGAATAATATTTTAATATTATTCCAAAAGACATGTGAATAATATGTTTTATCCTAAGTTATTTTGGAAGGACAAACAACTTTCGAATGGAAGGAATTCATGCAGTTGCATGGGTGACAAATGTCAACCCAGGCGCATGCAAATAAAATGGTGGAGATGAGCTGTGTTGGGGGTTCCCCCTCCATTCTACCTGACCGTCTGAGCGTGAACTCATCCGATCTCTGCAAGAGATACCCTTGTGCGCTCTGAAATAAAAAGGCCTGTTTCTATATTTGCTTCTGGAAGGCTGGTACACCTTTTGGGTTGTGAATCATTAAGTCTGAGTTGACCCCTGCATGGACAACTTGTCACACATCCCTGAGAACCAAAGCGTGAGTCTATCCCATGCTACCAGATCGAGAAAATGGAAGTGTCCCGTCCCTGCTAAGCGTGGTTATGCTGTTGCACCTATTTTTTGTTGCCCGGGGGTGTTCGTGTCTGAATTCTTGTTGACTATGGTGGACGTATAGTGTTTGACCCTATGTGTCTTGTTGGTGAATCGTAAAACACTCTCTCCAGGTGAGAGAGGTGGTTGAAGTTGGAAGAACAGGTTGCTTGACCTGTGAGCGACTCTCTCCAGGTGAGATAATGTGCTGAGGAAGGAGAGAGCTCCTGGAAGGAACCCTATAGATGTCGCAGAGCTCAGAGAATTCCGGTCCGGCCTATTGCTGAAACCCAAGGCAAGGGAGGTTAGCAGCCAAAGGACTGTCTAGGTGACAGAGAAGGTGTATACTCCTAAGGTGGAACAAGCATGTGGGGAAGGAGTGTCTGTGGGAAGTGAGTATGAGTGGTTCCTGGGAGAGAATTCCTTCCTTGTGCCCGTGTGTTTTCCCTGTAACCTCATCCTAGCCTATTATTCCTTGCCTTGGGGTGGAGCTTAGTCCCATCTCGGGGGTGACCTACTGCTAAGCTTGATGAGTAGTGCGATCTAAGGCTGGGAGGTTCGTGGAAGGCCTACACCTGGTTGGTGGAATTACCACCGTTTTCAAAGATAAGTACCAGATGATGCTCCAATTATGTTATTGCATGTCTGTGTATTTATAATTATCATGTACTCTGCTGTGCATATGATTAATGTTAAAACCATTGATTATTTATAATAACAATAATTCTTATGCTCACTCTGAGTTTAAATGTGTTTAACCTGTTTTAAATGCATGTCATATATATATATATATATATATATATATATATATATATATATATATATATATATATATATATATNGAATGTTTTCTGTGAGTTGTAATAACGAGTAAGTGTATGAAAACATAGATACAAGATACTAGGGTTTTGATGGTGGAATGTTTTCAACAAGCTGATCTTGTAAAAACTTTATACAATACACTTCATGTACATTCAGGTATGAGAGAGCACAATATTAAATTAGAAGATATAAATATAGGCAACTGAAATTTACAATAAGAGAAATACACCAGTGAATTCTTTGCTTGAAACATGGATTTTATGATAATACAAGTATCCTTTAGGAACATGAACAATGCATGTAATATTTAAACCTAATCTAACAATTGATCAACCAAAAATCTAATCTGAAATGGATGTAGAGTCACTCCTTTGAATTTGAGCCTGCCAAGTATGCGGAGGAAGGATTTTCAAAAAACCTAGAATAGAGGGTTCACAATGATAGATTTGCAGCACAAGGTTCACATCGCTAGAAATGAGAGTTTACAACACTAGAACATGGGGTTTGCAGCGTTGGGAACTACCAGAGGAGCAAGTGAATTCTAGTAATGAGAAGGTTGGATGAGGTGTTAAATGTGACGAGGTTTAATGAAGAAGGTTCGTAGCATGGAGTAAATGGATATGAAAGAATTCAACAACAACATAACAGAGTTCACAACGATGAGGGGTGAGATCAACAAAAACCTCTCCTCAAGCCTTTAGACAACGTATAAATATTCATGGAGTACCTGATGAACTCGTGTTAGTTGTTGATGTCATTAAATTTGAACAAGAATGTATGAAAGTAGATAAACCTTCAACTCTCCTCTTTATCAAGTTCATAGCACTGAGTTTTCACCGCCTGTCTATAACACTATGTTTGCAGCGCCGAGATCAAATATGATTTGCACACTTGGAGAAAACAATTAGAATCTTCTATGAAATAATCCTCGGGCATTTGTTTAAAATATCAGCTCTGAAAACAATGAGATCTTCTTTGACACGATCCATAAATGAAATAATGGGAATTAATGCATGGTGTACCTTTGAATGCAGTGCGAACTCTCCTAGTGAGTTGGTAATGCATAGATCAGAACTGATTTGACAACTAAACGGGTAAAGATGACAAGGGGGGGGGGTCTGTGTACAACATGGAGGTGTGACATGTAGGGGTGATGATGGAGAATTAGAAAGATGTGACTCATGAATATCTATCCGACTTGTTATGATAGAAAGGCATAACCCAAGGACTCTATACCAAAGCCAAAACTATCCTTAGCTTATTTAAATAAAAAATAAAAAATGACTTATGGAAAAGGGACATAAAAACCTAAAACTTAATGAAAACCTATGACTCAAAATCAAAACTCAAATATTTTTTACCCTTGGAATTCTATGTGATAACATTTGGCTCCACAGGGGATGACATGCTCCCTGTGAGTTTCCAAGAACATGCAGTTTCAGTGCCTTATCCAAGGGCTATGGGGTCATTATTTAAAGCAAACAAAAAAAGCTAAACCTGATACTGACAATGAAATGAAAGCCACTCATGGCTTCAAGAAAAGTATTTCTTCAAAAAATGCCCATTGACCGGGCCACTAGAAAATTCATTATCTTCTAATCTCTACAATTTGAAAGTGTTATTTTTCAAAACTTCAGAAATTTTAAAAGGACCAATCCACAAAGATTTGAATTTACCATGTTTTTCCTTGTCTTGCCTTTGTGCATCCCATTTGAGGACCAGGTCTCCAAGATGGAAATCTTCTTTCTTTACCTTCTTGTCAAAAGATTGCTTGATCTTCTGCTAATGGCTCTATTCTTTTTCAAAGAGCTTCTCCCTGGTCTGCTGCACTTCCACTAGCTAATGCATCATCCTGATCATATCATATGGCTCTCCTTGTTGGCATTGAAGAAAATTTTCCACATGTAATGCAAGTTGAGAAGGAAAATTAGCCTCAGTTCCATAGATCAACTGAAATGGAGTAGTACCATTAATCTCTTAGTGGTTACTATATCTTCCCATAGAGAAAACTTCAACTTTGAATCCCAATACTTTTTTTTATCCTTCAAATTGTTTTTGATGATCTTTACTAAACTTTTGTTGGAGGATTCTGCCAAGCCATTACCTTGAGGGTAATAAGGATTAGAGTGAATAAGTTGGATCCCAAACTTTTCACAAAACTTGACCAGAGGTTCAACTTTAAAAGCTGCAGTATTATCAGTCATAATTTTGTTAGGACATCCAAACCTTGAAAAAATGTCCTCCAGGAAGTCAATGACTACTTTATGTGTTGCATTTCTTGTAGGAATGGCCTTTGTCAATGACTACTTTATGTGTTGCATTTCTTTCTTTTCTGAGAATTTCTGACATTTATCATAGGCCTTGATCTTCACACATACATCAGTGAATACACTAGGCCAAAAGTACCCAACTCTGAGTATTTTGTATGTTGTGGTCGTCCAAAAATGATGGCCTCCACATAGGCTATCATGAAAATTAGTCGTGGTTTTCTTTGCCTCATCTAGGTCCAAGCATCTTAAAAGAACCCATACAAGATTCTTCCAATACAAAACATTATCAATAATGCAATATCTGATTTATTTTAGCTTTAAATCCCTCACCTTAGTCTTCTCAAGTCCAACAGGGGGCTGCAATGTCTGCAAGAAATGGATGAGTTCCTTGTACCAACTACACTCTGTCAATTTGGGGATGATATGTGAGCTGTTGCTAGCAATATTAGTCTACTGATATACGTAATCTGCATTCATGACCCCAAGTGCCTTATAATTTGATTCAACTAACAATCTAGCTAAACCTTTCCCTTTCACCAACTTGGTAGGTTTCATCTCAAGATCAAATTCCAAAATTTTGGCAATCCACTTACTTCTCTTTCCATCTATGTCAGACTGAATTAAAATTTCTTTAACAGAGGCTGAAGGGACATAAGAAATAATTCTAGAATGCCAAACATACACTCTGAAAGCCTTTATGGCTTTGACCAAAGAATAAGATTTCTTCTCCATGGTGTCATACTTGACTTCAACATCTCTCAAAGCCCTGCTGAAAAAATAAATAGGTTTCTCCATTCCATCTGAGGTTTTCTAAAGGAGGACAACAACCAATGTGTCATGTGAGGCAAAATAAAATATCATAAATTCTTTTGAATAATCAAGGCTGATAAGAACATGTGCCTCAATTAGCTCTTGTTTAATTTGATCAAAAGAATTTCTAGCTTCAAGTGTCCACTTCACCTCATTTCTCTTTCTCAACATGGATGTGATAAACTTAACCAAATCGGAAAAATTAGAAATGAATCTTCTCAAGAAGTTTATCTTACCTAGGAAGGACTTGATCTCTTTCTTGGACCTAGGGAGAGACAAAGTCTTGATGGCCTCTACTCTACTTGGGTCAATTTTTACCCCTTTAGCTGAGTCAATATGTCCCAACAACTCACCTTACTTCATAGAAAAGAGGGACTTCTTGGTATTGAGTGACAATCCAAATATTTTTCATTTGAGGAACACTTTCTTCAAATGTTGATAGTGCTCTTCATAAGATTTTGAAAATATTTTGATGTCATCCAAGTAGATCACCACAAGCTTATCTTTTTCTCCAATAAAAACAATATCCATTGGACGCTAAAAGGTTTCCCCTGCATTCATGAGACCAAATGGAATCTTGGCATACATGAATGTACCCCAAGGAGTGGTAAATGTTGTCTTCTCCCTATCTTCAGGCAACACAAAAATCTGATTGTAGCCTGAAAATCCATCAATCATGGAAATCCTTGTTGAGCTTGTCACCCTTTTCAAAATATGTTCCATCTTAGGCAAGGGGTAATTATCTTTCCTAGAACACATGTTTAAATTTATGAAATCAACACAAAGTATGATTTCTCCATTCTTTTTCCTAACAGGGGCAAGATTATCTATCCACTCAGAATACCTCAAAGGTATGATGATCTGAGAATCAAGAAATTTTTTGACCTCCTTTTCCATGATGGGCAACAACATTGGATTGATCTGCCTTAGCTTCTATCTAAATGGTTTAGTATCATCCTTCAAAGGTATTTTTTGTTCAATAATGCTTGTGTCATAAGTTTGCAGATCATCACATTTCCAAGAAAAAACATCCGCAAATTCCTTTAGCAATTTGATATACTCATTTCTTTGTTTTTCAGACAGACTACTAGACAACTTGAAATACTTGGGATTTTCATCAGTACCTAGATTGCATTATGTCAAATCAACATCTGCATTTGAACCTCTTACTTTGATAGCCACATCATTTCTATCAAATAATCTCTCTAAAGGAACCAATCCCTCAGGGATATGATTACTAGGAAACTATACAATCTTGTGGTCTACAATTTTTTTTAGGAATTTATCAACATGAGGACTGTTTTCATCATCTAGATATTGATCAATGTGAAGTGTAGAAAATTCTTCCATTGTTTCCATAAATATTTTTATCTCAAGATCATCTTCAAAAACCTTCCAATGTTTGACATTGTCAGGTATGGAAGGCCTATATTTTACTTCAACATCGTACTTGAGTTTAGGTGGTATTGGAAATTTAAAGTTGCTAGCAGAAACAACTAGGGAGTCAGCTGATGCATTCTCTTCTCTAGGAACAAAGAATATATTGAAATCTAGGAAGAAATTATCAATCAGATCCCATACCTCATTTCTATAGGTCTTCAAACTTGGATTCTTAGCCTGATATATATTTATGGTCTAATGTACAATCAACTCTGCATCTCCAAAAATTGATAATTCCTCAATCTTCATATCTCTAGCAACCATCAACCCCAAAACTAGAGCCTCATATTCAACGATGTTATATGTGGTCTCAAATTCTAACTTGAAAGACAAAGTTATGAATTTTTGAGAGGGGGAAATGAAAACCACTCCAGTACCAACACTATCTTTAGAAGATGCCCCATCAAAAAACATTTTCCAAATTTGAGCACCTTGTTTTACTGTTTGAAATGTTATTGGTGATGGCTTTCTTATTTCCAAAGGTGGATGAGGAAGATCAGTGAGTTAGAGAATGCTATATCCCAAATCAATGTCCATAGAATAAATAGGATGGTTGGTGGGGTTACCTTCATCACTGATCATACAATCCGATTGTGCTTCTCTATACAACCTTTTATGTTCACCTCTAAAGACATGTATTGTGGCATAAGAGAGGTTTATCTACAGTGTTCCTCCCAATCTCTTAATCCATGATCTGGACAATAACATCCCAAACTTAGGGGGAACATATCCAACTACTATATCCATGACTATACTCTTCATGGGAAATTGAAAAATGGTAACAACCAAATATTTGATCACCCCAAGGCATTTCACTTTCCTTGAGTCAAAAGAATATAGATCATGATATGATTTGGTGATCTCTAGACCCAGTTCATCCATTACACATTTAGGCATTAAATTATGGGATGAACCCGAGTCCATCAAGCAATTGTGTAATATATTGTCTTGTACATTCAATGAGGTATAAAAAGGAGGGGAGGATTCATCCCTATCTTCTACTAAGGACCCCAATATTACTGCATGTTTTTCATCTGAAAAATTCGCTGAATCTGTTGAATGGGAAGAAAAATCAGACTGCAACATTTTAGAAATGGACTTCTTGAAATCTTCATTCTTTATCAATTCTAAAAATGGGACTGGAATTTTAATCTTATGAATTTCACTTTCAAAGTTAAAAGAAGATGGAGATTTCAAAATTTATTTTACTTCTTGGACAGGGGCTTTAACCATAGGCTGATTATTTTGTTCTTCATTTCCTTTATTTGGTGCAACCTCTATTTTAGTAGGGGGTTTTGATTTTTTAGGTTGATTGGATGTACTAGGCTTTCCCTCTTTCTGTTTGGACCTCAAGTTGTACTTATTCCGATTTTCATTTGTCTTCTCTCCCTTACTTAACTCATTTAGCTGACTTTTCATTAGAGAATCTTCATAAGAAAATTGAGTTAGGTGAGGGGAAGTAGATGTGTCTCCCAGACAATTAATTTCTTGATCAACCTCCTCATTTTCTTCTTCTTCATCATCAACTAGATTGTTTTGAAGAGGAGTCTGAACCTTTTGATCATCTTTATTCCTCTGATCTCTTTGAAGAATTTGAGGATCATTGTTTTGTCTCCTGAAGTTGTTTCTGTTTCCAAAATCTTGTGTGTTCCTATTTGTTTGTCTCCCCTCTAATTGCAGGTTTTCCATTTCTACAGAAAGGGATTTGACTAATTTAGTTAATTCATCCACCCGAGGGTTAGATGTTGAAGCATAAGAAGTGGAAGTTTCTTCCTTTTATTTCCTCCTATCCCTATCAGATTTTCCTCTTAGTTTATCAACAACCAAAATATTTGATTCTACCTCTAAAGCAACATCTTGCATGTGAGCTAGTGAAGTAGATATTTTCTCTCTCAAAAGAAGAAAAAATTCAGAGTCAAAGGCACTAGTGTAGGTTATCTTGGTAGAGGTTTGAGTAGGTTTGATCTCTGTAGGAATTTTATTATACATCTTATTGAATCTCTTTGAAAATTTTGAAACTGATTCTCCCTCTTTTCTTTTTAGTGCCCCAAACTCCGTAATATAATACAAAAAATTCGTCTTATCACCCAAATGCCTTAAGAAGGCATCATCAAGGGATTCAATCCCAGTAATAGATCCAGGAGCTAAACTCCTAAACCATTTTCTAGCTTCACCATCAAGGATTTTTACAAAAAATCTCATCCAAACATACTCATTCTCAATGTTCAGATTATCAACATAGCTATAAAAAGATGCAAGGTGTTCCTCTGTAGTTATGTCCTCTTCTCCTGTGAACTTGGGAATATACTTTAGATAATATCCTACTGGGAGAGAATTCATAGGTTGAGGAAGCACTATAGGGGCATACATATAAACCACAATAACACCCATTCTATTCCTAGGAGGATTTGCACCTGCCATTGGATTAGGAAGAGGAAGATTATAAATCCTAGGTGAACTGGGAGGTGGTTTGACAGGAAAAGTTGCAATATGTATGTCATGTATCTTAAGAAAAGGAGGAGTATAATATGGAGGGGTTTCAAGATTAACAAAAAGTGGTTGAGTCTTGGAAGTAGATGGGGAAAACTCAAGAGTAACAGAGGTTCCTTATTCTTTGGTCACAACAAGTTTGAAAGAATGAGGAGAGGGAGAACCTAAAAGGGGAAATTCCTCTATACTCTCAATCCTAGACCAATTTACAATCTCAGGGGATGCAAGAACATCAAAATTATCAATAATTTCTTCTTTCAACCGAGGAGAACAAGATGAGTATTCAACAAGAAATTATCCTATTTTAAAATATTCAGAAGCTTCAATAGTAGGTAATTTAGAAATTCTAGATATATCTACTAGTGTTTGAAAAGTAGATTCAGGTAAGTCCCCATCATTACCTAAGAAAATAGATGAGGATTCTCCTTGAGAAACTTTTTCTTTCTTGATGATCTTTTTTGGGTCAGCTTGAGGTGCAGCTAGAGGTAAATGTGGTGTAGACCTTGTGTGTCTACCTTTGGGAGCCACAACTAAAACAATGGAGTCTCCAGGTGCAATCTGCAGTCTTTAGTGTACTGATTAATGTGCACCTCAAAATCAATATTTTCTCTGTTGTACAACCCAGGGAAAAATATTGAATTCGTTCCCCGAAAACGGTGCCAAGAATGTTAGCACTAAAATTCACACTCTGACTATTAAAGTGTAAGCTCAACACCCATCAATAGGTTAAATATAAGTTTTATGATAAGGTATAAAAAGGATGAAAACTCAGGAGAATAACATAAATCACAACTTAATTCACACAATTTGCATCAGCAAATATGGCTCTGAATAACTTTGATCATCGTTTTAGAAAAAAAAGGATGAGTAGGTGGAAGACTTAATAAGAAGAAAGTGAATTATCTATCAGCTACATCAGACAGTATGAAAAGCATATAAAGCAGAACTCTCTGACACAAGAAAATATTATAATCAAAGAGAGGAATTCTGATATATCTGTAAACAACATTACAATAGATCCTCTATTGCAATAAGTTATAAATTAGTCAAATTATTATTTCATTGATCTGTAATCATAATTAGAAAGACAACAGAGAGTTAGGAAAAATAACTGTTTTTCATTATCCAAAGAATCTTATATCTGATACATAAAAGAGAAGGTATTTCTGTAATACACAATATCAAAAGTGAGTCCTCTCTTACACCATTTGAACCCTTTATCAAACTTACAATAGTGTTTTTATAATCTAGACTGTTAGTGACAACACTATAATTCGAATAAAAACCTTATCATGGGATCCTTGTGCCCTCAAAGTAGCATGGAAATAGGTGGATAAAAGAAAACAACAAAATGATAAAATTTAGGCTAATGTTGGCAATGTCTTCAACATCTTCTTTATGGCTGATGAAGTGTCCCTTTGAGCGCTTCTCCTTTTGGAATATGGCCTCCCAACTCATAACTGACCATCACACAACTGGATCACATCCATATTTGACACCTGGAAACTTTTCCTCCCTTCTGAAACTCCCAAACCCGAGTTCGCAGTGCTAGTTCGCAACATCTGTCTCTATTAGCTAGTTCATAGCACTAGGCACTGCGAACTTTCCTGTAGCAACTTATTTCATCTTATAAGCCTTAAAATGTTCCAAAAACTATCTCCAATACCAAAAATTGTTGTAACCACTTGCAAACTTGGTATATAACAAGAAGAGAACATCCCAAGAGATAAACATGGTTGATCAAGCATAACCATCCTCAAAATTGCAAAATGAAAAAACAAGAAACTTGCCAAAAACTGATATCGGTTAAGGTGTTCAAATTCTTCATTTTCTAAAATTGGAGCTCCTCCTAGTAGCAAATTTAGCCAACATATCCATATTTTTCTTAGCTAACTCCTCTTTGAAAGGATGTAGCTCTGCCTTTAGTTCTCTGATTTGTGCCTGGTAAGCTCTATTATGTCTGAAGAGGTTTTTGAGCTGCATGTGGAGGGGAAATAACCTCTTAGCCAATAAGTTTGCTTTGTCAATAGTTTCATTATGCTTATCTAGTGTCTCATTCAACTTCTTCTTGAAGTCCAAATATTTATTTTTCATCTTCTCAACCTCAATTCTTGCTTCTTTAACCTGTCTTTTCAATATTTTAAAGGTGGGATTTTCTTGAGGAGTAGTTACATCAACAATATCGATGGGCTCCTCAACAATTATAGATTTTCCTTTCCTCTGGGATGAAACTCTTACTGCATCTTCCTTCACATGGATCTCCTTCTTGGCTGCTGCTATGGTGAGAGGCCTCCTAGATTTGACCTTGTCATCTGCACTGGGTGAAGGGAACACCAAATTTCTACCTCTTAGGCCTGTGGGTTTTCTTGAAGGAACCTTCATTGGAGTGGGATCTGGCATGGGTGAAGCTTCCCTTTGTGAATATTGTGAAGGTTTTCCTTCTTCATCTCCCTTTTTGGCTTTATCAACTTTAGCAGTCATAGTACTCTTTCTTTTTTTGCTCACCTATGAATACACAATCTTCTCATCAGGAACAAGGCTTTGCAACTTAGACTGTGGAGTGGGGGAAAAATTCAGCTAAAACTGTGAGGAAGTGATGAATTTTTCTCAATCTGTGTTTGTCTTTCTGAATTCTTACATCACTGGCATTTTGATAAGGCATGAGTGGAAAACAATAGTGTCCACTTTCTTGGATTTGTCCTGAACTTTGTCAACCATCTTGCCAATACTTCTAAAAATAAAAAGGGATGTTTATAGCTTCTTTCCCTGTGAAGTGTAACAAAAATTTGATATGGCATTGGTATACCATGTTAAATCTTCCCTTACAGGTGAAATACCTCTGAATCACCTTCAACATTTTATCAAAACCTTCAAGCATATGATTTATGGGTACCCATTTGGACATATTGTCTTCCTGGTATTCTGGTTTGAAGAACTCCTTGGAGAAAGAGTAATTTAGTGTCATAGACTTGAACCACTTTTCTCCAGTGCTAGGTATCCTTGTTGAAGTGGAGATGGACAATTATGAAACTTCAAACTCTAATATTCCAACCCTAGTTTTGGTCCCATTGAAATTTTATTCAAATTCCCTAGCCACCTCTAGGTGCCCCCTTTGCATTCTTGACAAAAACTGATACAACCTACCCTTTGGAAAGCCTCTCTGATCAAGGGTTCAGAATTAAAAAATGCATATCATAGGGCTCTGCCCTTAATATTTCACCTCCCATATGAGTCTTTTTGCGCTATGGATAGTCCATGAATATTGTTGAGGAATGTTTTATGTGAGTTGTAATAACATGTAAGTGTATGAAAACAAAGATATAAGATACTAGGGTTTTGATGGTGAACTGTTTTCAACAAGATGATCTTGTACAAACTTTAAAAAACACACTTCATGTACATTCAAGGATGAGAGAGCACAATCTTCAATTAGATGATATAAATATAGGAAACTGAAATTTACAATAAGAGAAAGACACCAGTGAATTATCTGCTTGAGACGAAGATTTTATGATAATACAAGTATCCTTTAGTAGCATGAACAATGCATGCAATATGTAAACCTAATATGACAGCTGATCAACCAAAAATCCAATCTGAAATGGATGTAGAGTCACTCCTTTGAATTTGAGCTTTCCAAGTATGCAGAGGAAGGATTTTCAAAAAAAATGGAACAAAGGGTTCGCAATGATGGATTGCCAGAAATGAGAGTTTGCAATGCCCGAAATGAGAGTTTGCAATGCCAGAAGAAGGGTTTGCAGCATTGGGAAATACCAGAGGAGAAAGTGAATTCTAGTAGTGATAAGGATGGAGGAGGTGTTAAAGGTGATGAGGTTTAATGAAGGAGGTTCATAGCATGAAGTAAATGGTTATGAAAGAAGTCAACACAAACATAACAGAGTTTGCAGCACCGAGGGGTGAGACCAACAAAAAAATCTCCTTCATCCTTTAGACACCATATAAGTCTTCAGGGAGTATTTGATGAACTTGTGTTGGTTGTTGATGTCATTGAATTTGAACGAGAATGTTTGCAAGTAACTCAACCTTAAAATCTCCTCTTCAAAAAGTTCACAGTTCTAGGTTCCCAATGCCTGTTTGTAGCACCAGGTTCGCAACACTGAGCTCAAATATGATTTTCACACTTGGAGAAAATAGTTAGAATCCTTTATAACATAATCCCTAGGAATTTGTTTAAAATATCAGCTCTGAAAATTATGAGATATTGTTTGATACGATCCATAAATGAAATAATGGAAACGAATGCATGGTGTACCTTTGAATGCACTGCGAACTCTACTAGTGAGTTGGAAGCATGCATATCAAAACTAATTTGACAACTAAACAAGTAAATATGACAAG
>ML794755.1:145018-161591 GCA_009831015.1 Picea engelmannii
AAAGTATAAAAAATGTCTAATCAGTTTTTATAAGCGCTTTATTTTATGGCTGTTGTTACTCAATAGGAAAATGGCGTGAACAATATGGTGTTTTGACTGACTCAGAATTTATGCAAAGAGATGAAGATGCAATCTTTTCATTTCGATGAAAGCTATGCTATGAGAAGGATAAAACATTTATCATTCCCATATACACAATGTCCCAAAATATATTAAACTCATCAATATCAAGATTCTCAAGAAATGAGAAAAAGGTATTGTACACCAATTTTCAGAATTTAAGACCAAAAAATGCCAAGAATCATGCAATTCCGCTACTTCAAATGCAAGGATGCCCCCAATCTAATATAAAGCAAGAAATTAAATCTTTTTGTTTCAAAATTTTCACTAAAAGCAATAATGAACTTTCTTAAAACAAAGAAACCCAAACTAAAAGTTTTCTTTTAAAGCGAACTATTCAGAAGAAATATGGTCTTTCCCTAAACAATTCTAAAGAAAACACAAGCTTTGGAATTGAAAGACACTCAAAGCAAGAGGCTAATCCTTCAAAACCAAACAAAGGAAGGATGGCTAAAAGAAACTCAAAGAATGTCAAGCAGACTGTAAACAATTCAATATAGGCTCCAAAAGTTCAATCCAGTTGATCAAAGAAAAACTGGGCATCAAAAGATAGGAAATCCTAATTCCAAACAAAAATTTCAAATGCGTTCGCAACCTAGCTATAGGGTGCAGTGCAAAAATCAATGAAGTTCACAGGATGGACATAGGTAGGGTGCAAACATGTCGCACTCGATTACACAGTAGGGTGCGAACTTCAGTGATTCTCGCAGGCCATAGTAAGGTACAGTGCGAGAAGGTTTGTAATCAAGCAAAATTTGGAAAAAGGACAAAAATTTTGAGTGAACTTTCAGATCCAGAGAGTCTGGATGGATTTCCAACAGACTCAGAGACCATAAATCAAGCAATCAAAGCAAGGGAAACTAGACTAACTAGGAAACAATCCGTTCCCCAATATGGTCGCCAATTTTGTTATTGTATAAATTGGTAGGTGTAGACACTAATTGATCTCCCTAGATCCACCTAGATCTAGAACAAAACACACCAGAACATGACACTTTCCTTAATTTTTATATTGAATTTACTAACTAAAGAGGGATGAGTGACATACCATTTAAATGATGCTTCCTCTCGCCATCGCCATCCTAGCTCTGTTCCAACGCTCATACAATGATGAACCTGCAAAAGCACACAACCGACCAAAGTGATAGTAATAGCATAAACTCAATATAAACCTATGTATGTGATCAAGGAATCATACAATAAAACACAACAAGCTTTATAGGAAATAATCGTATTACTGTATCATATTAAATGTGAAAGAGAGATTACAACCATGGCCTTGATGTCGTAAGGTCCCTTACAACTGTCCTTCGTTCCCCACACACTTCCACTCCAAGAATTTTGAGAGCAAAGATCTGATAATATTCACAATCTATCTTGACAAAGGAAAAACTCAAAGACATTCCAACCAAGCTAATAATTCCAAGCCAAATCCAACTTAGCCCCTCTCCATGAGAGCTCCTCTCCTTTTATAAGATGAAGAGGATAAGGTGAGGAGGTTAGGATGATTCCACTAAATCATGAAAGCAAGTAAGATCCAAACCATTCGGATTCCACCTCACCATGGAAGTTTCTCCTTCTAGAAGATTTGAGAAAACACTCGTTTTTCCCATGTGTAAGCATTCTCTCACCCTGCCTATAGAGAAGTCTGTGAACCCATCATGACCTAGCTATGATGTAACCTGCGAGAATTAGGCATTCTCGCACCGTAGCTATAATGCAGCCCGCAAACTTCCTTTTTTATAGGTTTTTTCCAAAGGAAAATGCAATTTCTTTTCTCAAGAAAAGTTCTTCTCCCTTCCTTCTTCAGGAACTCAGGCCACTGACCCCTCCGAAGGCAACATATAGGTTTACATCATTAACGGTCATAGGGATGACGACAATAATGTGTAACATCAGGGATGCATAAATCCTTGGCACATATCTGCCCATGTCCTCCACTGTTTCAGCTCACTGTACATTGTGAACATCCCTACCTTTTCACCTCTGTGAGGACAATATTTGAACCTATGGTCCCCTTTAAAACCCCAACATTTCATAGGTGGTTGTATTGGCCCTTGACTCTCTGTGTCAATCGTTCTGGGTTCTTTAGGCGTTTGCTGTCCTGGTGGATTATTTCTGAATAACGGTGGCTTAGCTCCCTTCTTCCTCTGATCCATCTTGAATTTCTTATTGTCTTCCCAATCCTTTTGGAAAGATATCCTTACGTTTTGTTGATCATATAGGCATTTATATCTCCTTATGGTATTTTCTAATGTCTTGGGGTCATCATATTGTATTTTGTCACTTATGAACGATGGAAATTCACTTAAATACCTTTGAATTTTGACTGTCTCATCCTTGATGAAAGAGACATACTTCAGCAGTTCCAGAAACCTTCTCTCATATTCATCTATGGTCATACTTCCAAGCTTGGGTTTAAAGAAATATTTCATTTTCTTGTCATAGTATCTCTTACTCAAGTACTTCTTCTCAAAATACTTCTTGAATTCCCTCCAAGTAACACTATTCTCTACAATGTGTTGTACCTGCACAAGTTGATTCCACCACATAGAGGCCTTTCCTTTGAGTTGATAGATAACGATTCTACCTTCTGCATGAAAAGAATAATTATGCAATTGAAAATACTTCCTCATGCCTAGTAACCATGTTTCTGCATCTTCATCCTTCTTTTTCTCACCATCAAATGTAGGAGGTTTGATTTTGTTCATTTCTCCTCCCAGCTTATCCACCCCAGATCTCTTATACCTTCTGACAGGGGATAGACTCGAGCTGTTTCCTGCTCTCTTATTGGAATGCCTTTGGGAATGATGGTGATGTCTACTAGCACTTTTTACTTTTCTTTTCTCCTCTGAAGGTGTGTGACTCCCAGATTTACTTGAGCTACTCTCCCTAACCATTTTCTTTTCTAATCTGCTCAAACCCTCCAATAACTTCATGTTGAAGTCATCCTGCTACTCTTTGTCTTTCATAATCCTTTCATTATCATCTTTATGTATTTGGACATCCTTATGCAAATTCTTAATGGTATCAGCCATATTCATATCTTCATTCCTTTCTTCTCCATGTCTGTTGGAGTTCATTCCTTCCATGCCCAAATGGACATCCACCCCTCTACTCCCATCTTGCTGACTGTAATTCCCCTGTGCTTGTTCCATTCCTATGGACTCTGCACTGATCTGATCTGATCGAGTTGTTGTTAATTTTGCAAAACGTGCAACCATCGAAACTTATCATGCTAACAATTCAACAATTCATGAGAATATGCACCATTTTGATTCAATATACACATCAAAATTATCACTCCCGATTTCCTGGTGTTATCACCATGACAATTCTAGATAAGACCTAAGTATCGAAAACATAGATGCACAGTGCCTTCCAAGATACACTTGTGCAAGAAGGTGGTTTTCCAAAACCACTTTCTCCAAGATGTGATATCACATGTCTCAACATGTCAAATCCACCACTCGTGGAGCAGACGATGGCTTAGTCAAATCACCCTGCTTCGCTCGTTCGGTACTTCACAGCCATGTGATGTCAACTAAATGCCGCCATGTAATGAACTCAAAAGCTAATAATTCGAAATGGATTGGCAGAGCATGGAAACCCAACACTCTTGTACGTAATCCATCTGTGCTTCATAAATGGAATTCTGTAATTATCACTCCCCAAGTATGAAGATATCTGTGTATCCATAATCGAAGTAATCTCCAAACTACTCAACTTTATGCTCTATGTAAAAACACCTTTCGGTATCCACAACCTGATATACATGGACAAGGCTAAATCGAGTGAGAAGGGTACTTGCGCACATCCTAGCAAGTAAGTTTCACAAAGAGCCGCCTATAGACTCGCGGTTGGAAGTTAGGATGAATCCCACTATGAAGGATTTAATCATCAACAAGCCAACTGCTAAGAAGAAAAGGAGAAAGCGACATAAGAAGGAGGAATCTACGACTGAAGAAGCCGAAAGTGTTGGAGAGAATCAACTGGTCTAGTTAGATTCTTCCTTAAAGGTAGAGATCGCTACGCTGAAGTAAGACTTCAACTAAAATAAGCATGTCTCAACGAATTTTGAATAGCTGGTAGTGGAGGTAAAGAGTACTAGAGATGATAGGCTTGTTCTTTAAACGATTGTTTTCACAATAGGCTAACTACTGTCATCCCCCTTTTGTAATTTTGTGATTAATATGACTATATAAATACATAAACAAATTTTAGACTGTCTTATTACATTTTCTATCTGGTGATGTTATGAATCTTGTTTTATTTTATAATAAGTTTTTCTTGTAATCTTATATTTTATTTTCATCTATCTAAATCAGAGGAAATTAAAACTCGAAATTCTTTTTAATTAATGCTTCGATGCGGTTGTGTGTTTCTTTTTCTTTTATTATTATGCAATTTAAACTCAGACTCATTGCCTTCCAAGCGACTTCGCGTGCACTAAACTTTGACCTATTCATTTATATTTATCGTGCATAGAGATATCACAAGGTAAAATGCTTTTTCGCGCACCTAAATCTACTGTGCATTTCTTCTTCGTGGCACCAAAAACTTACGCGCACTACTCTTGCATTGTGCGTCAATATCCACTACACACAGTTTTGGTACCGTGCACTAATATTCCACATGCATTTCGTACTATGCATGCACCATGTCAAGTTTAACATATTCCATTGCACCCAATTATCTGTGCACACTACTAAATACACCGTCGTGAAACAACTTATACTCATACTTATGCGCGTACCAAAAAAACTCCTTTGCGTTAAGAAATACTTGCACACCCCATGTGCACATTACTATGTGTATGCTCACCGTGTAAGGCTAAATTCAGCGCGTGCATCCACACGTTATGATATTCCGTGTGGTGCTACAATTTAGCGTGCACACTAGCATGCCAATGTTTTTCCACGTGGTGCCAAAATTTACCGTGCACGTCAACACGCCAACCTTTTCCATGGATACTCCATGACTCCAATTTTGGTCACCTCAAAATTACTCTTCTGTGAATATTCGCTTCAAATGAACCCTTCTGGCCCATCCAAGCTCAGTGTTGAACTGAAGATCTGATACCAATCTGTAACGTTCCCCCGGCAACCTGCAGGCTGAGGTACGCCACTCCAGAGAAACCTCTCATGCTCTGATACTAATCTATAATGTTCCCCTAGCCACCCGCAGGCTAGGGTACGCCACTCCAGAGAAACCTCTCATGCTTTGACACTAGTCGGTAACATTCCCAACCTTTACAGGCTGAACCATGCTACTCTAGGGAAACTTTTTCATTCCCTTTTACTTCAGAACATAATGTAACATACCCAGTAGTCAACTGAGCTATACCACATAAATTTACTCTTTAAACTACATGAAACTAAAACATATACACAGAACATTCTTGTGGAAGATTTACATATAAACATAAACAAACAATTACTTTTGGTAATATACAACTTTTATACTGAAATAACAGTAACTACAGATATGCGGCATTTACAGGGAATTACCCATAAACATACAGGCAATTATAATCACATATATGATAAACCATAACATAGGCATGTAAATAACAAAGCAACATATCATTTTATCATACAATTGGTACTTATATTAGAAATATTGTCACAAACTGCGTACAGACCATCCATGAACCTCCCAGCCATAGAATACACTGTTCATCGCTCTCAACAACGAGTCACCCTCGAGCAGGAACTGAACTCCACCTAGGGAAAAGGGTTCCTATCCAAGCTAAGGCTCATGGGAAATAGGAAAGACTCCGTCTCAGGTTCTCACTCAACTAACAACCTACAACCTCTCATTACCCACATGCCTGTCCCACCCAAGGATGTGTGCCCCTTCTCTACTCAACAGTCCCTTGGCTGCCCCACTTCCCTTCCAGGGCTTCAGCAATAGGCCATACCGGAAGTCTCAGAGCATTGTAGTTGTAGTTTAGCACCTTCGGGAATCAATCCCCATCAATTCTCTCGCTCAGAGAATTGATCACGGGCTTGACAACTCGCTTCTTCAATCTCGCTCCAAGCTAACCAGGTACACCAACCGAAAAGGGATATAGAAACAGACTCCCGAATGGTGAAATGGTTGTCTCAAGGATAACATAATGCATGAGTGAAAATGGTCATGGAATCATTGACTGGATAACTGAGTGTGGAAAGAATCACTGTGAACTCTTCGTGGAAGTGATGGTGAGAATGATGGTCAGGATACCGTAAGGTATCCTGTGAAAAAAATCACCAAATGAGCTAAGCCCCCCCCCACGATATGAATGCATGTCTCCAACTTGACACTTTTCATATCAGAATTTACTTTGGTCCACTTGTCCCCAACTTTAGAACTATGGATAAAATAATTATCCATACATTATGCTTTAGGAAATATTAATATAATATTCCCTTGACTTTTGGTGCTCCCTTTCCCTAACTGGTGAAGTTCAATCCCCCATCTCTTTTATCATGGTCGGTCTATGCACGTCGATCTATTTTATATTAATCATGAGTCATGTACAAAGTAGGCGCATTTCCCTTTGACATCTAGGCATTCCGGCCTAATACCAAAACATAAGCATCCCAACTTATAATAACCGGCTCACCAGCCTATAGCACATATCATATACATGAGGCTCATTATCCTTCATATTGCGCACACCTTAGTTACTACACGCGGTATCCTGGAATGTGCATATTACATCATTTTATTGCACAGTTCATGCGCTCACTATGCCACATGACATGCATTACCAAATGAGGTCAAAACAACTCACTAGCTTAAGTACATTTATATTATATTTACAATTGGGTTCGGCCGAGGGATATTACATCCAATGTCTTAGGATCATCATATTGAATCTTTTCACTGATAAAGGATGGCAGGCCACTCAGATACCTATGAATATTAACGGTCTCATCCTTGATGAAGGAGACATACTTCAATAGTTCTAAAAATATCCTTTCATACTCATCAATGGTCATGCTGCCCAATTTGAGTTCAAATAAATCTTTCATCTTTTTTTCATAATACCTCTTGGTTAAGTATTTCTTCTCAAAATGTTTCTTGAATTCCTTCCAAGTCACATTTTTCTCTGTAATGTGTTGCACTTGTACAAGCTGGTCCCACCACATGGATGCCTTTCCTTTAATATAGTAGATACAAATTCTTTGTTCTGCATGAGAAGAATAGTTATTCAATTGGAATTACTTCCTCATGCATAACAACCATGTCTTAGCATCTTCATCCTTCTTGTGTTCACCATCAAAAGTAGGAGGTTTGTTGTTATTCACTTCTCCTCAAAGTTCATCCACCCCTGACCTCTTATGATGCTTCCTGATAGGGGATGGACTTGAGATTCTATGTGCTCTCCTATTGGAATTCCTTTGGGAGTGATGGTGATGTTTGCTAACACTCCTTGTTCTTCTTTTCTCATCCGGGGACCTGTGGCTTCTTGATTTGATGGAGCCACTCTCCTTATCCAATTTATTTTCAATTCTATCTAGGATTTGCATTAAATTCATATTGAAGTCTTCCTTCTGCTCTTTGTCTTTCATAAGCCTTTAATTATAATCCTTGTGACTCTAGACATCTTTACGAAATTTTCTATTGGTTTCTGCCTTATTTAAGTTTTCATCCTTTTCCTCTCCATGTCCATTGGAGCTTGTTCCTTCAATACCCAAATGGACATCCATTCCTATGATATCATATTCATGAATGTAAGCCCCCTGTGTATCCTCCATTTCTATGCACTCTGTTCTGATTCTAATATGATCAAATTGCTGTTAATTTTGCAAAATGTGCACGCAACAAAACTTTGTCAGGCTAATTGTTCTCAATAATTTCATGAAAAATTAACCATTTTGATTCATTAATATATCAGACTTATTTCTATTGATTTCCTGAGAAATTGATTGTTCATATCCAATTTATGGGTGAACAATTATCTTCTATTGTTCAATACCTTTCCAATGCCTGCTTCCATTCTCAATTCTGAATTTTGAGAAGGAAGTTATGGATACTTGAATTTTTTTTCTTTTTAATGATGCAATCCCTATACATGGATTCTTCCATCTCAGATTCGAATTGGATCTTGGATCCGTGATGGATCCTCTTTTTAGGTTTACAGGCCTTCTTTACTTCATTAGGTGTAGGTCTGTACAAATCAAAAAACACACAGGGTCCTTCTCTAAACACTTCTCTATTTTCAACAACAATTTTCAGGCACTAGCCCTTATTCTTAGGCCCTTGAATGCATGTGACCAAGGGCAATGAACAAGTGCTGGCTGCAAGGTGCTTATCCTATGCTTCGGGCCTCCGGGGCTCTGGAACTTCAGGCTTCAAAGGTTTTCCTTTTACCTCACCTCATTTATTATCAACGTTGATGTGGCGAACTTTCGAACAAATGCTTCTTCAGAACTTCGGAGCTCCGACACTTCGGAGCTTCGGGATTCAAAAGATTTTCCTTCATCACAATCCATTTCCTCCGAATGAAAAATATCCAAATGTTCAAAGTATTATCAATAATCACACACCAAAGCATTGCTATGTGTCGAAAGCAAGGAGTTTACACATGGCCAAACTGATAGGTGACATGTGGCCCAATCAATGGTTGACACATGTCTAGTTCTCATTAGAAAAAAAGACATACCAAATGCATGAAACGGATTGGCATGTGGCATGTGTACAATGGTCCACATCACCTTATGTGATGTCAGAATGCCACGTCACTTTGACATTCTATGACTTTGGAATTTTGAGCTTCGACAAACTTTACACTTTCACACCTCAAATCTCCCAAATGTTGAATTTCTGAAAACCTGATGACTCACGGATTGACAATCCTCCTTCTCTGTTTAGATATACATTCAACATATTTTTTTTCCGGGACTCTGGGATTCAGATAATTTCCCATTAGAACTTAACTTTTCTCCTGAAGGTCGGAATGGTGAATCACCAGATTTTAGTCAACAACCACGCACTAGAGGAGTGCTATGTGGAAAAACAAAGAAGTAGACACATGGACCAATCAGGCGGGTGACATGTGCCATGTTCTAATTGGCACAATGAGTCTTTTAACAGAAAAAAACACACTAACATGTGGCATGCACGCTGTGTTCCCACATCACCCCAGGTGACGTCAACAAGCCATGTCACTTTGGTGCTTCATGACTTTGAAGCTTCAGGCTTTGAAAGTTTTCTCTGTAACATCCCTCAAAAATTCCAAACACCAAACTCCTGAATAGGTCCACGCTACTTTTGGTGATGTCATCAAGCCACGTCATTCAAGAACTCCGATACTTTGACATTTCAAACTTCAGAGGATTTCACAACTCCTTCCTTCATTTCCTCTAAACATCGAACTTTAGACATTTCTGAACCTTCCTTAGTTTTGTTGTCATCAATTATAGTGGTGACATGTGTCCCCATCGACGAGTGACATGTGTTAGGTCACAATTGTTATTAAGAGCCTGTTAAAGGTACACGACAAGGTGACACGTGGCATGATTAGGGTAGGTCCACATCACCCTAGGTGACATCATCATGCCACATCATATTTGACACTTCGGGACTTCAACACTTTGAGCTTCGGGAGATTCCACTCCAGCACACCTTATAACACCCGAATGTCGAACTCCCGAACAAGTCTACATTACTCCGAGGCTCTGAGACTTTGAGGCTTTGAGACTCTGAGTATTCAAAGGTTTATTCTACATCACCCATCAAAGCTCCTGAATGTTGAATTTATGAACTGACCCACGTAACTCATGGTGACGTCATTATACTACATCACTCAAGCATTAAAGACTTCAACACTTCGGGCTTTGGGAGTTCCCACTCTAACACACACCATAACTCTCGAATGCCAAATTTTTTAAGTCTTGTTCGAGTCCATGTCACTCTAGGTGATGTCATCATGTCACATCACTCTGGTGCTCAGAGACTTCAAAGGGTTTCTTGACTTATCACCATGTTTCTCCCAAACTCTAAACCACTGAATGACTACTTCTCGAGACTTCGGGACTCCGGGGCTTTGGAACTTCAGAGCTCCGGGCTTCGACAGTTTTTCACTGTTGCAATTTTAAAATGGCCAATGGGGTGAAGTATGAAGGAATTCAGTGCTTAACCTCCGTGCAACTTCTCCAGATCCAATGGTTGTGAGGGGTTTGTCCCTTCCCAAATAAATCCAACGACCCAAATTTAAATTTTGTGGCTCCAAACCCACTATTATTGTGGTCTCTTTTCTTTGTTGACTTTCTTGAATCGCTATACCTCCTGAGATTCTGAATACAACCAAGGTTTTCTTGTGGTTCCTTCTTGGCACTTAGGGACACTTTGAAGTTTGAATTTTGTCCATCTCGACAAAAATTCCCTTTGAACTTTTTCTTCAATAACCACTTACACGTCCCAATTCAGGCTCAGTGTTGAAAACTGGGCTCTAATACAATTTTTGTAACCACCCCAACCACCTAGGCTGGGGCATGGGACTACAAATTTTCTTTGTTCGAGTTTTGATACCAATTTGTAATGTCCCCAACCACCTAAGCTGGGCCACACCACTCCATAAACAATTCTCACTATGTTTCTGATAGTCAAAACTGTCCATACCCATGCATCGATCTGCTGGAATATGGCACATAGAGATCTTTGCAGAACATCATACATATAAACTTAAACATATAATATACATTCTACTAATACACAAATTAATGTAGAAATCACAACAATCTTCTACAAACAACTTACATAGGAAATATTATAAATATCAAGACATGTACAGGATACACAACACGAAAATTAACATAGAAATAGTACTTATCTTTTTAATATAAGACCACCAACTGCGTGCATACCTTCCATGAACCTTCCAGCCTTAGACCACACTTATCATCACTCTCAGTAGTGGGTCACCCTCGAGATGGGACTAAAATCCACCCGGGTTAAGGGATTCCTAGGCTAGGCAAGGACAATAGGAAGTTGCACAGTCATCGGGAAGGATTTCCTCCAAGGAGACAACTCATGCACACAACCTACAACCTCTCATTCCCCACATGCCTATCCCACCCAAGGAAGTGTTCCCCTTCTCTTCTCAACATTCCCTCAAATTCCCCACTTCCCTTCTAGGGCTTCAACAACAGGCCAAACATGATTTCTCAGAGCACCATAGTTGTTGTTGGGCTCCCTCCAGAAGAAATTACTTTCCTAGCAACCTCTCTCACCTGGAGAGAGTCGCTCATAGGTCTAAAAACCTACTTCCTCAATCCCACAGGCTTGAAAACCCACCTCTTCGATTCAACTCTCTGGATGACCAGCCACAAGCTCGGTGAGGGTAACACAGAAAATAGTTAAGGAGCAGAGGTTGGAAACTAGCTATATTCAGTCAAAAGGGTTTTGTTGTTAGAAACAACAGATCTCTAAGGTTCAACAAGGGCTTAAGCAATGTACATGTGCATTGTGCTTCTCAAGAAGTACGGTTTAACTCAATTCTTCACAGGTTTTCCCTCTCGTGCGTTCACGAATATGGGTTGATGATGGAGGGGAAGGTTATCTACATGCTCAATATTTGGGTGTGTGGATGGAAAGATGGAAAAAAATATTGACCAAGATGCTCAAACAACATTTTCCCCACTTTTATCTGGATGCGCCATGATTTCCACATGGATTTCTTGGAGCACGAGTCCCTCCACTTGGGATTCATCCCCTTTCCTAGAAAAACTTAGGATAAATTAATATGCTCATCACAATATTTATAAAATAAATATATATTATTCTCTTAGGTTTAAGCTCTTAATATTAGCCCTTTTTCCCCTAGTATCATAGCTCCCCTCCCTTACCCAACCTAGTGTATCTTAGTCCCCCATACTCTTTCATCGTGGTAGTTATACATACAATGGTGTAATTTTATTAATGATATGAGTGATTACATGTACAAAAATAGGCTCACAGACCTTTGCATCTAGGCTCTCCGGCCTAATAAACAAATAATCCTCCTAGCTTATAACCATTTGGATCACCATCCTATATAGCATGTTTACAATTCAGCAGGGGCTCGACCTTGGGGTATTACAAGGGGTCTAAGGGGGAGATTAATTATGGGTATTAATTCAAACCCATATTTCTGAATTTTATTATCATTTGGGGAAACCTTTTATTTTTTTGGTTGAGTGTATGAGGGCCCAATCATTGAATACATGTCATAAGGTGGGTGTGAGAGTCACATCCCATAGTTATTGGAGAGCACGGGGATGAAGTACAATCAACATTGGGCAAAGTGAGCAACCAACTATCTTGGGGAAAATAGAGGAAATTCATATGGGAAATAACAAACAATTTTACACATTCAGTTTACATGAATAATAAGAAGAGAACAAGGGAGAAGAGAATGGGAGCTAAAGCAAGAAGGCTAGGCAAATTCTGGAGCATATTGGAGCGTTTTTGGAGAATTTTGGAGCTGAATACTGAAGAGCCGGGATTTTAGGCATGAAGAGTGAACTCCTGAGAGAGTTGCACTGTAACAAAAAGTGGTTGATGTTGTTTTTTCTGGTAGTTTTCCTGGTAGTGAGTTCCCAGTAGAGATATTCCTGGTTACCTATGCCAAACAGACCTTGATAAATGAATGGGACACCCAATGGAATGAGATCAGTGAAGGGGTATATGATTCCTTAGGTTGGGTAGGCCAAGAGGAAGAGATATGGAGGAATTTTAGGATGGCTATAGGAGAATACCAATGGGTTGTGTGATAGTGAGTTGTGAGTGGACTGTGCGAGGCTCCCTTCTCTTATGGATTCCTAGCCCCAACTTGGGGGTGACTTGCTATTGATATTTAGAACAATAGGTCTATGGTTGGGTGGAACATCCTTCCCAAGTAGTTGGTTGCACAAGTATTTTAAAAGATAAGCGTTTATCTATTTTCTGAGTTATTTCATGAGTTTAATTGATGTGCTTAACTCTATGAATGTGAATGGATTATTTGTTTTTGTGAATGAGTTTATTAGATGCATTCATGTTCATATAGAATATTGTAGATGCATTTCATTGTGGGTATCAAAATCTGGTTAAAAATGTGTTTTAATCGTAGTTGGTAAGCTACAACAAATGAGTTAGTAGAATAAAATTTTGATTTTATGTGTATTTCCATACTAATGTTCCTTGGTTAAGCTAGGGGATGTTACAAAGGTTATCAGAGATAAATAGGTTACTGAACCTGTATTACCTACCAATATTAGCTTCATAGGTCCTTGGAGTGGGAAAGTACCCATAATCCATTTTACTGACTATGATATTTGCAGCCCAGTCTAGTTCCTCAAGTTATTTTTCCCTAACTATGCACAAGTAATCATGGGTGTAGATGGGAATCAACATATACATACCCAAGAGTGGACCAATCCCCTTCGACAAGCCAATGTCCTAACACTAGTGGAGTGCCCTCATTTTGTTTGAGTTACGTCTGTCATGGTGTGATTTTTATTTTTACTGACTTGGTTGCATGGTGGATATCTCTGGTTGGACAACAAATACCCTGGTTGATGAAGAGACTATGCACTGAGTTACAAGTCTTTTGATACAGGGAAATGACCCATCAAAAGTACTCAAATCCAAGGATGAAACATATGATGAGATTTATTCCAAGTATGTGACACATAGAGGGACCTGTGGCATGGTCATTATGCACATCAATGATCGACAAGTCCACGTTCCCACATAATTTCTTACATGTAAACTACTCTGGAAGTGACTTAAAGATGAAGGCCCACTTAGTGTCATCATTTCTTCGGAATGATTCTTAGGAGGATTTCATATGGAGTGGTTGCACTACATACTTAATGAATTTGTGGATGATTTCTTAGAATCCTAGAATCTTGGTAAGGAATTTCACTACAGTTGGATTATTTTGCTTATTTTCATGATCCTAGGGAGGCCCCCTCTAGGCCACGACGACGATTCAATGGGTGCACTAGACTTCGTTGCCCCCTAGTTTCTTTTATTACAATTCAACGAGAATCTATATATTTAGGACGAGAATAAAAAAGCTTTCCATAAATGGTACAACCAACTAATCTAGGACACCGATTCATAATTGTGCATCATGTGCAACACCATCGAAAGGTATGGGTATTATCTTGAATTTGAATGTAATTTTCTTAACGTTTACATTTATCTTAGTGAAAACTAGGGACCCACAATAACCATTCTTCCATTTTTCATCACATAAGAAGACATTCAATAGGGTTTCACGAAATGGCTGGAACACCTTAAAAATAACCCCGAGGACAAGCATGATACACTCGAAACTAGGACCAAGAGAAATTAGGACAGGAAATGAGTCAAATCTGCATGGAAGAAATACCATGGGACATTCCAGGTAGTCGGGATGTGCATGAAGAATTAGGAATAGGATGACCCCACTAGGGCCCTCAAGTGGAAAAATAATCCCATTCTAGCCTCAATAGTCCCATTCGAACTTGGGTCCAGCTCAAAACTTGAGAACACAGATTATATGTCTACTTCCCTCCTAGAGATCCACTCTACCCATATCATTGAGGAAGTTCCAACACCATTTATGTAGACCACCTTGAATCTCGGTTAAGTGAGCATTAAAAGGATATAAATGACCAGAGACTAGCTAGCGGACTTCCGACATAGGGAACATGAGAACTTGCACCAGGTATCCTAAGCCTCATCAAAGAGATTAAGGGATAATTGGTTATGCAACATAGGATAAAAAAATAGGTTGCAATAAAGTTAAACAATATTTGTCGATAGCTGGCCATTGATTTTCCATCCTACGACTCACCTCAGGAGACACAAATCTACACTACATGTGGCAATACTCAGGGAAGGACACTAAAGCTCGACCCTTTGATTATTATTTATTTTGACTCAACAATTTTTGGGATTAATTTAGTGTCAGCACCTACCCCGAATTTGTAAAATTACATTGCTACCCTCGTAGCAGAGCTAGGAGACAAAAACTAGATACTTAGCCTAGCTTATGAACAACTGCAACAACAACATAATCTAGAGCTAGCTACACATGACGAGACTCGTGCTTATTATCAACATGATTTGTAGGCCCACCAAGTGCTAAAGGAACTCCATGACGCAAAGGTATCTACGCATGCTAAAACTAAATCCTAATATGAAGCAACACTTACTACCCACAAGGAGGTCATGCGCACAATGGACAAGATTTACACGCAATTATCCAGAGCAATGGAAGAGATCTTGGAAGTTTTTGCACCTTGCAATATTTAAGTGGTTAGGCAGTATGTTACCATATTAGAATCATAGAAACTTGAGCTTCAATAATATCTCAAACGATCCACCCTAGACAACCCCAAGTTACAACAAAAGATAGGGGTCGTGGAAGAAGCATTGGTCAAGGGGAAGGAACGTATTGCCAACTTTACATGTCTAGCAGAATAGAGCTTTAACCTCTGGACCCACCTACAAAATTATCCAGAAGTTTGAGCCATTGATGATGAAATTCAGACACCATAGGTCGCAGTTTCACACCAAAAGATAAAACTATCCTCCTTACCCCCATGAGAACATCTAGTGGAAATGACATCCATTGCCAATAAAATACAACAGATCAAAAATTGTTTTTGTCGAACAAAAAAATATTTTTGGCATTTCATTAGAAGCGGCAGGAAAAGAAGAGCGAAACTACACTCAAATGGCAACAACACACACCTCGACTGCCCCTATGCTAGAAAAGATGAAATTAATTGATCTTTAGTCTCTGAATGTTGTGGTGACTGATGTAGAAGATGTTTTTTGGCTCATAGAGAGACTATAGGAGACATTCAACAAGGTTGAAAAGGAATTTCAATAGTTTCTCGAGGAAGTCATGGTAGTCGTACCATCAACCTCCTCTCTCAAGCCATAAACAATGTCATTGGTTCAAGGACGATCCAACTAACAATGTTGGGGGTCTGTTGGCACCCAATTTTTTTGGTTAGTTTCATTTGCACCATAAATCAATACTGCACACACATATACACTACACGATGCAAGGAGGATCAACAAATGCACTAGCCAAAGGAATAAGGCATCAACCCAATTTTGTACGACACAAAGGATTTAGAAGATACCACATGCAGATCAAATATAGGAATATCTTTGGGAATATTCCTGAATGACGAACAATAACATCTCGAAGGATCGTGGGAAATATTATGGATGAGATGGAAAGTTGGTTAGGATTTCTACACTCTAAGGAGAATATGTGAGATGCATGTAGATAGAATAAGCAGACAAATCCATAGATCATTTAAGAGAGTGGAGAAATGAAGAAAATGTGATGCAGGAGCATAGGCTCATGAAAATGAAGTCACCCATGACTTCATCAAAGTTGAGAGAATTCAAAGAGACCTAGGGTCTCACACTTGTATAATTTATTATTTTGTGGAAAATTTGAATAATGGACAAGGATTCTAGATCC
>ML794755.1:173117-203743 GCA_009831015.1 Picea engelmannii
ATATCAATGTTTTCTTTCATAGAAGTGTCCATCATGCTTCTACAACCACAAGATATATGTCCATATTTATGGCATTTGTAACATTCAATATTATATGGAGTCACATATGCATTTCTTGCTTGACCATTTATTCCATAAGCTCTGCAATCTGCATATTTATGTCCAAAGTTAGTACAAATAAAAAAATGACCATAAAAAAAACTTTCATACCTGGGAGTGATTTTCTTTGTGATGTAGTCCTTTTGAATTCACGCCTTGGCTGATTACAATCTCTCTTCTATTGTTTCCTTCAAAATGATTGAAGATTCTTTGATACCTGAAAGTGGAGGGTCTTCTTTGATACCCGTCTCTTCTGTAATCTTCTTCTTGAGTTTTCTTCATTTCTGGAATGTTCTTCTTTGAGGGCTCACATTCTTCCTTCTTAGTAGGGAATTTGATTACTTCTACATAACTCTTAGTCTTCTCTTCATTATTTCTTTCTAGCAACTTGTAACATTTCTCTTCATTTTTCTTTACTGATGACGTGGAGCTTTCTCTCTCTTCCGTGTTCTTTCTAAGCTTGACAACTTTAACTCTTAATGTAACAACTTCTTCTTCAAGATTCTCACATTCTTCTTCTTTCTTCATCATCTGGATCTTCATGACTTCTTCCTTTTTATTTGCTTCTTCAAGTTGGGTATTCAACGAGACAATTTCTTCTTCAATTATTATTTTCCATTGACTGAATTCTTCCTCAATTTTATTTAAGTCCTTAGATCTTTCCTTGAGATGGCTAATCAAGATATTTTCTCTCTTCTCTGCTTCATTTCTTTGTGCTACTATTTTTGCTTCCAAAAATTGCTTTTCTTCCAACTGAATTTTGCATGCTTCATGAATCCTTATAGCTTCTTATAATTGGTCTTTTAGTTTTGTAATCATCTACTGGACTTCTTTAGAGATGGGATTTTGAGACTCCCTTTTTATATTGACCAATTCTTCTTCTAGTGAATTTTTTTTCTCTCTTTCTTTGACCATCTTGTCTAAAGCACTAGTTAGATGTCTCTCATAATCTTCTTCTTATGAATCTGTCTGACCTGATGAAATTATTTCTTCCCATACTAACTCAACATATTCTTCATCTTCTTTATCACGATCAACATGCTCTAGAGGAGATTCCTTTGAGTAGAAATTTTTTAGCTTATCCCAAAGTTCTTTGAATGATGAACATTGTCCCACTTTGACTTTTATCAGATCCAATAATCCTTCTAAGATGAAATCCATTGCTATTTTTTTGTTTCTCTTTAATTCCTTCTTGGCTACAGTCTTTGGTTTCTTTGAAACTGTGTATCCTATAACAATTGAGTACCAAACATCATACCCTTGTGCCTATAAAAATATTTTCATTCTTTTTCTCTACATCTCATACTTCAAACCATTATGATCATCGAACTATGGTATTCCATCTCTATACAAAATGTTTCTCTCCATGATATACCTTCTAGTGGTTAGACTGTTTCTTGAAGGACCTTCTCTGATAACAATTCTTGGAATACTGAGGGTGGGGAGGTGAATCATTATGAGAACTTTTTACCACTTTCAATCATAATATATAATCTTCAACTTTATCAACAATATATCATTTATGATTTCATTCAATATATCATGAGCATATAACCAAAAGAAATACCATTCAACTGTAATACCCCTAGGCCGAACCCAATTCTAAATGTAAATTCAAATGTACTTAAGTTGGTGAGCTATTTGATATCATTTTTGCTTTCACCTTCCATGGTATAGTGCACACATGTACTGCATAGTAAAATGATGAAGTGTGCACATTCCAGGATACCACATGCAACAAACTTAAGTGCACACAATTTTGAGGCCAGGGAGACTTTGTGTATATGTTGTGTTTTATAGGCTAGTGAGCCAGTTTATTATAAGCCAGAAGGATTATGTGATTATTAGGCCGGAGAGCCTAGATGATAAAGGCCAATGAGCCTATTTTTGTATATGTCTTATCATTAATATAAAATACATCGCTACGTGTATACCGACCATGATAAAAGAGTAAGGGGGACTAAACTCCACTAGTTAGGGAAAGGAGGGGGGGGGGGATAAAAGTTAAGGAAAAGGACTAAGATAGGGAGCTTAAGCCAAAAATGAATATTATATTAATATTCCTTAAAATATAAAGTATGGATAATTATTTTATCCTAAGTTATAAGGATGGGGACAAGTGGGCCAAAGTAGCTCCCAACATGACAAGTGTCAAGTTGGGAACATGCATACATATAGCTTGGACTTAGTTCATTTTCTGATGATTCCATCATTATTCACACACTCATTGAGCTACCATCTGTACATGTATCCGTACCCATACCTGTAGGTTGTCAGGCCTGTGGGATGCTGAAGAGGCGGGTTGTTAGGCCCGTGAGAAATTATCTCTAGGTGGTAGAATTGTTGGGAATTGATTTTCCGAAGGTGCTAAACTACAACTACAGGGCTCTGAGACTTCATTTCCAGCCTGTTGTTGAAGCCCCAGAAAGGAAGTGAGGCAACCGAGGGATTGTTGAGAAGAGAAGGGGCACACTTCCCAGGGTGGGACATGCATGTGGGGAATGAGGGACTGTAGGCTGTTAGTTTGAGTTGGCACCCGTGACAGAGTCTTTCCTGTTGTTTGTGAAACATCATCCTGGTTAGGAATCCCTTTACCCGAGTGGAGTTTAGTCCCAACTCGGGGGTGACCCACTGCTGAGAGTGATGAGCAGTGTGGTCTAAGGCTGGGGGGTTCGTGAAAGGTCTGCACATTGTTCATGATGTTCTTACCAAGATAAGTGTCAATTGTGTGTTAATTTATATGATGCATTATTATTTATGTGTTTATTTTTATGGGTTTTTCCCGTGTGTGGTTTATACCTGTCTTTATATTTATGGGTATTGCATGTCTATGATGCATGTATATGTTTAATTTTATTTCAATATGAATATGTGAATTTATAGAATGTATTTTTCTATTTTAAGTTTTATATATAAAGTTCTGCAAGATTTTTTGTGTGTATATGTTTAAATGTGCATACAGTTTGAAAATATTTACGTGGCATAGCCCAGTTGGATGTTGGGAATGTTACAATATGGTATCAGAGCTTCAGTTTTCAACAATGAGCCTGGATGGGCCAAGCAAGTTGATTTGAAGAGAAATTTCATAGAAGATTGATTTCAAAGTGGCCAAATTTAAAGTTACAGAGTGTCCATGGTAAAAATTTGAAGCAATTGCATGGAATTGGGAAAAGCCCCAATTTCTGTTGTTAAATTCATGGGAAAATTGAGAAATTTGGCCAAGTGGTGAGATATAATTTATTTAATATATGTTCTAGCAAATTCAGACCTAGAATTGGTCAAATTTGAAGTTACAGGGAAGCCACGACAGATGGAGCGATATTAGTTGATTAAAATTCTCAATTCGTGAAATGAGTTTGGAAAACATTCGTTCCAAGAATGTCAACCAACAATGATTTGTTGTTGTAGAGGTTGAATTGGTGTTATCATGGTGAAATTGAACAAATTTCGTAGTTGTATAATGTCTATGGTGAAAAATGGGAATTTTTTTGGCAAAAGTCCCACTTTCTGCAGCTGAATTCATGTGGAATTGATGCGCATAAAAATGAATGTGTGCTGGTGTGTGCACTAAAAATGCATGATGCACAGCTAAAACCTTGTGGTATGGGGAAAAATATTGGCGTGCGGGTGCGAGCACTAAAATTTGGTGTTGCATGGTGCAGAGTGCATTGCACGAAAAAATATTGGTGTGCAGGTGTGCACGTTAAAATTTGGCACTGCGCGGTGCAGAGTGACATTGCGTGGAAAATATTGGCACATGGGTGTGTGCACTAAATTTAGCATTGTGCAGTGCAGATTGAGTGGCACATGTGTAATAATGGTGCGCATGGTGTGCACATGCATAATAATGGCGTAGGTGGTGTGCGTAGTATTGACAGAGCGCAGAGGAATTTTGTTGGTGCGCGCACAATGTGGGTAAATGTTGTTGCGCGATAGTTTAGTTAATGGTGTGCGTGGAGTACTATTGTGCAGTGGGGGAATACTAAACTTTGGCATGGTGAAACACGTAGATTAAAATGCATGCGGAATACTAGCATGTGACACAAAAATTGTGTGCAACAGATATTAATGCATGAACCAAAATTGTTCATGGTAGATATGTGCGCGTGACAAAAAGTAGTGTGCACTAGTTATTGGCGCAACAAAGAAGTGATCCACATTGGTTATAGGTGCACAGAGCATGTGATATCTTATGGTGTTGTTTCTCATGCTAAATATGGGTGTACAAGTTGAAATTTGTGTGTGTGAAGTCACTTGGATGGTGTACAAGAGCATAAAACCAACAAATTTGTTGGGTATGTGTTATATTCTTTGCATGAGTGTGTGTGGGTGTGTTAGATTCGACAACTGCGTCTGATTATCCCAACTTCCTTTTCTATTTGTGTCATGTGCATTGGGTTCTTTCTAGGGGGGTCCCAGGGGGGCCAAGTATTCCCCCCCCCGGTTACGCGCAATGTTCGGCTACAGGCGGTAGCCCGGAGTTGATTGGGTTGAGGGCGACACCTGAATTTTTTTTTTGGGCGGTTTTTGCTATTTTTAGCAGTTTTCTAAATTAGTCTTAGATTAAGGGATTAGGTTTTTGGTATCTACGAAATACCTAAAAACATTGTATATATTGTATGGTGAATGGGGAAATTAACACAATGAAGAGTTGAAAGGTTTTCTCCCAGTTAAGGGTTTATGGTATAAATCTCTGTGTACTATGTGTATGAGCCATTGATTAATTTTTGTTTTTCTTAAGAATCTATATGCATTTCTTTACTTCATAGGTTTAAAACTTACATGAGGTATTAGAGCTCATTTTTGGCTTCAGAGGGATGCCTTTGTTGCTGAGGGTTTGACTCGGTCTTGATAGATCAAGTTTATCTTGGATTTGTGATAAACCTGGGTTTAGTGGGATCTTTTGTAGTGATTATTAGAGTGTAGAAAGAGGAGTGGCGATCTCTTCCAGAATCGAGATAGAGAAGTTCAACGGTAAAAACTTTGAGCCATGGAATCTCAAAATGGAGGACCTTCTTGTAGACAAAGAACAATGGCTCATTGTGGATCTTGGTACACAACCTACTGGTACGCAGCCTACTGGCACACAGACGACTGGTACACAACCTATTAGTACACAAAATACTAGTACACCACCTACTGGTATGTTGAAGGAAGATTGGGAGAAGTTGGAAATAAGAGAAAGGAGTACTATTCGACTCTGCCTGGAAGATTCGGTGTTGTTGAATGTCTCGGGAGAATCTACAGCCAAGGAACTATGGGATAAGTTAGGGAATTTGTATCAATCAAAGTCCCTGGTAAACAAGTTGTTTCTTTGAAAGAATCTATATCATCTTAGGATGGAAGATGGATATTATGTGATAGAACATCCAAATGCCTTTAATACTCTGGTAAGTCAACTTGTCTTTGTTAATATTACGATTGCAGAAGAATATAAGTGTATTACTTTGTTATGTTCTTTGCCAGACTCTTAGGATAATATGGTTGTAGCAATTGGTAGTACCACTCAATCTACATTGAAGTATGAGGATGTAGTTTCATCCTTGTTATCTGAATAGATGAGGCGGAAAAAAATGGATGGTCATAGAAAAAATGCTTTATTTGTAAGAGGTCATACCCAAGACAAGAATCCTGGTAAGTCTTTGGGGGGGAGATCTAAATCTACAGGTAGATATAAGTCTCCAAGAAAATATTTGATGAAATGTTGGAAGTGTGGTAAAACAGGGCATTATAAGAAAGATTGCAAGTCTAAGAATGTTGATAAACCAAAGGGATATGATAGTACCTCTTCCACAGAGGAAAAAACCTCCACTAAAGAAGGAGGTGATTTTTACCTGGCATCTACAGGTACACACGATGATTGTGATGTATGGTTGATTGACTTAGGTGCATCATACCATATGACTCTTCACAGGGAGTGGTTCTGTGAATATGAAAAATACGATGGTTGTGATGTATTACTAGGAGATGACTCGACAACCAAAATCATGGGACGTGGAAGGGTTAAGTTGCTGCTAAAATATGGAAGGATTAGAACTCTCCCGGGGGTTCTGCACATTCCAAAACTAGCCAAGAGTCTAATATCTGTAATCAAGTTGGATGATGCATGAGTGGATACTGTATTGGGAAAGTGAACTTGCAAGATGGCACGAGGATCAATGGTGTTGATGAGGGAAGTTTGGTGTGGAACTCTGTACAAGTTGTTGGGAAGCACTTATACTAATGGGTGTAATAGTTTTGTTGTCCCTGAGTAGAGAAATAAAGAAGACAAGACCAATATTGTCCCTGGAAAGAATACCATGCTCTGGCATCAAAAACTGGGACATATTAGAGAAGAGGGCCTTCAAACACTACATTGTAAAGGTATGGTTGAAGGTATGTCTAATTTCACTCTGGATTTTGATTTCGTGAACATTGCATATATGGTGAACAAAATCGAGTAAGATTCCCATCTGGTGCTACAAGAGAAAAGGGGATCTTAGATTTGATACATAGTGATGTGTTTGGACATGTGCCTATTCCATCACTAGGTAAATCTGTGTATTATGTTTGATTCATAGATGATTTCTCAAGGAACACATGGATTTATTTTCTTAGAAAGAAATCTGAGGTATTTGACAAATTTAAAGAGTTTAAGTCTCTGGTAGAAAATCAGACAGATAAGAAAATAAAGGTATTGAGAACATATAATGGTGGAGAGTTTTGTGGAAATGAATTCAAAGAATTCTGTAAGAAGTGTGGTATATCAAGGAAGAATACTATTCCATACACACCTCAGCAGAATGGATTTGCAGAAAGGATGAACAAGACACTGATGGAAAAAGCAAGGAGCATGCTTAGTGATGCCGATTTAGGACCAGATTTCTGAGTAGAGGCAGTGGGTACAACATGTTACCTGGTCAATCGATCACCCTCATCAACGCTGGATGATAAAACTCCACATGAGGTATGGACCGGTAAGACACCCTCTCTTGAAAATCTCAGAGTGTTTGGTTGTGATTCTTATGTACATGTTCCAAAGGAAAATAGGAGTAAGTTGGATAATAAAGATGAAAAGTGTATCTTTATGGGCTATAAAGATGGTGTGAAAGGTTATAAGCTTTGGAACCCATAAACTAAGAATATTGTTTATAGTCGGGATGTTGTTTTTAGAGAGGTAAAAGATGTGTCCAAACATAAATTCTTACCAAGGCAAGACAAACCTGAGAAAATATAGCTTGAGTTGGATGATGAAAAATTTGAATCATCTGAAGAAGATGAAGCAGCAGCAAAAGAACCTCATACCCCATTATTGAGGAGATCAGTGAGGGAAAGAAGGCAACCAGAAAGGTATAGTCCACTTGATTTTTGTTCTAATTTTTCTTTATCTATTACTGATGATGATCCCATAACTGTCAGGGAAGCAGTGAATTCAGAGGATAGTAAACTATGGAAGAAGGCCATGGTTGAAGAAATGGATTCCTTGGATAAGAATGAGGCATGTGATATAGTTGAGTTTCCAGTTGGAAGAAAAATTGTTGGTAGAAAATGGTTGTTTAAGAAGAAGTTTAATGCAGAAGGAAAAGTGGAGAAATACAAAGTTCGGTTAGTAGCAAAATGTTATTCCTAGGTAGAGGGAATTGACTTTGGTGAGATTTTTTCTCCTGTTGCCAAGTTAACGTCTATTAGATTTCTTTTATCTATTGTTGCTTCTTTTGATCTTGAAGTGGAATAGATGGATGTGAAGACATCATTCCTACATGGGGATCTGGAATAAGAAATCTACATGAAGAATCCATAAGGCTTTGTAGTGAAGGGAAAGAAAGATCTTTTCTGTAAGCTAAAGAAGTCACTATATGGTCTGAAGAAATCACCTAGGATGTGGTACCAAAAGTTTGACACATTCATCCTTGGATTGGGATTTGTGAGAAGCAGGGTTGATCACTGTGTATATTCTAAGAAGGTTGGTAATCACTTCATTTATGTAGTGTTGTATGTTGATGACATGTTGTTGGTAGGAAATAACATGGATGTTATCAAGGAGGTGAAATCACAACTATCCTCCAAATTTGACATGAAGGATCTCAGTGCTAGTAAATTCATTTTGGGAATGGATATTAAAAGAGATCATGCAAACATGAAACTCTAGTTGAATCAGAGAAAATATGTTGAGACGATATTACAGAGGTTTAATATGCATGGAAGTAAACCGGTCAAGGTTCCTATTCCTATAGGTGTAAAGTTATTTGTAGATCAGTGTCCCAAGACACGGGAAGAAGAAGAGGACACGTCCCATGTTCCATATGCTAGTGAAGTTGGTAGTTTGATGTATGAAATGGTCTATACTAGACCAAACATTGCACATGCAGTGGGAGTTTTGAGCAGGTATATGTCAAAACCAGGGAAGGAGCATTGGACAACAGTAAAGAGGGTATTCAGGTATCTTCGTGGCACTACCAGTTATGGATTGTGCTACCAAGGAAGACCAGGATTGGATAGAGTGGTGGACATACATGGTTTTATTGATGCAGGCTGGGATGGAGATCTGGATCGTAGAATATCTACAAGTGGGTATGTGTTTAACCTATTTGGAGGAGCAATTAGTTGGATGATAAAAAGACAGGTTGTAGTGGTACTCTCAACTATAGAAGATGAATACATGAAAGCCCCTCATGCAACGCAGTATGGTTAAAAATATTGTGTTCAGGTATTGGTTTGGTACAACAAGCAGTGAGATTAGATTGTGACAGTCAAAGTGCAATTTTCCTGGCAAAGAACCCCGCTTATCATTCAAAGACAAAGCATATTGATGTTCAATATCACTTTGTGAGAGACATGGTTGAAGAAAAGAAGGTGTTGCTGGAAAAGGTTGACACTTTGAAGAATGTTGCAGATTCATTGACAAAGTCTGTGAGAACAAAAAATATGTCCTGGTGTAGAGTAACAATGAGCATTGCTTCCCTGGATTGTTGACTACATAATCCTATGGACCCTTGGATGCAAAGAAAACAAAAAGTGGGAGAATGTTGTGCATGTGTTATATTCTTTGCATGAGTGTGTGTGGGCACGATTTTTGTTATTTTTAGCGGTTTTCTAAATTAATCCCGGATTAAGGGATTAGGGTTTTGGTATCTACAGAATACCTAAAAACATTGTATATATTGTATGGTGAATGGTGAAATTAACACAGTGAAGAGTTGAAAGGTTTTCTCTCGGTTAAGGGTTTCCGGTATATATCTTTGTGTACTATGTGTATGATCCATTGATTAATTTTTGTTTTTCTTAAGAATCTATATGCATTGCTTTACTTCACAGGTTTAAAACTTACAAAATTTCTGTGACTTTTTATACTGTTTGAAGGTCATCTCTTTGCAGCGCGTTTTTTAGGCCCTTAACAACGTTTTTAGCTACTCAAAAACCATGAGAACAAAGTGTACCTTGGTACAATATGTATCTACATCTCAAATAAAATATCTCGAAGAGAGATATCTAATGGTGTAAACCATTCGTCAAATAGAGCTTTTATGAGGAAGTTACAGGGCAAACAGTGGAGGGTAAATTTTAAGACCCAACTAACTTCAAAGGGCCATAACTTTCTGCTCTGGAATCAGATTAAGGCACATGAGAAGTTAGTGGAAATATATTGAACCATAGAAGACATTCCTAGAGCTGAATTAAATTTCTGGGCATGTTAAAAATTTTTAATATGGCAAAGAAGGTACCTACAACATTCCAGACCAAAAACACGAATTGGCCTAGAACTTCAGCAGGCTGTAACTAGCATCCCAGAACCCAAAAAGAGGTAAAACTTGGACAAACTGTCCAAAATATGTATATTAAGAAACCCAATTGAGATCCTAAAACTCCAATAGAGTAGGTGCAAAAATTCATAATTACAACGCAGAATTGCACCAAGTTGAAGAGTGAACAAAAAAATTAATGGACACTTTTCAAATAACCATAACTTTTTTCTCAAGACTCAGAATTGAGCATGGAAGCAGGTGTTGGAAAGGTGTTGGATAGTAGAATATAATTATTCACCCAGAAAATTAATCTGGGAATTCAATTTTCAAGAAAACAGAAGAAATAATTCTGATTCATTATTGAACCATAATGGTTCACATTTTCATGAAATTGTTGAAACAGTTAGCCTGACAAAGTTTTGTTGGCTGCACATTTTGCAGAGTTAACAACAACTAGATCAGATAAGGATCAACACAGTGTGCATAGGTATGGAATATGCACAAGGGGCTTACATAAAGAATGATGAGATCAGAGGGATGGATTTCCATTTGGGCATTGAAGGAACAAGCTCCAATGGACATGAAGAAGGAAGGGATGAAAACATGAATATGGTAGAGACCATTAAAAATTTGCAGAAGGATGTCCAAAGACATAAAGATGATAATGAAATTCTTATGAAAGCCAAGGAGCAACAGGAGGACTTTAACATGAAGTTAATACAGAGCTTGAACATAATATAAAATAAATTGGATAAGGGGAGTGGCTCAAGCAAATCAGGAAATCACGGGTTTCCTGATGAGAAAAGAATAACAAGAAGTATTAGCATACATCATCGTCACTCCCCGAGGCATTCCAATAAGAGAACACACAATAGCTCCATTCCATCCCCTATTAGGAAGCAGAAGAGGTATGGGGTGGATGAGCTACAAGGAGAAATGAACAAAATCAAACCTCCTACATTTGATGGTGAGAAAAAGAAGGATGAAGATGCAGAGACATGGATGTTGGGCATGAGAAAGTATTTTCATTTGCATAATTATTATTCTCATGCAAAAGGAATAATTTCCATCTATCAACTCAAGGGAAAGACATCCATGTGGTGGGATCAACTTGTGCAGGTGCAACATATTAAAGAGAAAAATATTACTTGGAGGGAAATCAAGAAATAATTTGAAAAGAAATATTTGACTAAGAGATACTATGACAAGAAAATGAAAGAGTTATTTGAACTCAAAATCACGAGTATGACCATAGATGAATATGAAATAAGGGTTTTAGAACTGTTGAAGTATGTTTATTTCATCAAGGATGAGACAATTAAGATTCAAAGTTATTTGAGTGGATTGCCATCATTTATCGGTGACAAAATACAATATGATGATCCCAAAACATTGGAGGGGACCATAAGGCGAGCCAAATTCCTATATGATCAACAACAAGCAAGGCCAACCTTCCAAAAATATTGGGAAGACAAAAATAAATTCAATATGAATCAGAGGAAGAATGACGCCAACCTCCCCCCTCGTCCTTTCTCTCCTTTTGGAGCTGGCTCGACCTCTTGGTCTAGGATCGTTCAAGTCTTCGAACTGAATGGTTCATCAGGTTCCCGATGGAACCAATTTGACTTGACACGTGCCCATTCTATTTCCTTGGTACCCATGATTTGGAACCTGTGGACCCTCTCCTCAATGCTTCTCTAACTTCCACATCAATAGTGTTAGTCTTCCATGCTAGACTTCCTCCCTAATGTGACCATGAGCTATGACTGTGGGTCAATTCCCTTCATGACCCCACACTTCGGTACTTTCATGAGCTGCTTCGTCTTTTCCCTGATTTTCGAATCGACGAATGCTTCAGGACCATATCTACGGTCCACACTCTTCTCGCGATCAATAACTATGATCGAATTGCGAGTTCGGATTTCACGAGTCCAGTCTCCTCTCGAATCTGCTTCTTCCACTTCCAAATCAATGATGTGTTGATTCTCTTCCACACATCCTTCTATATCCAATGACATGGATTTGAAATCACTCTTCGCGACTTCGCAAAGATCCTTGTTCGCTTCTGCAAACCTTTTGAAGTTCCTTCTCCCGAACCTCTAGATCTTTTGTCACCTGTCTCCTCCTTGGTGATGGGTAATTCCTCCATATTCTAGACTTCAAAAAGTCCTCGATTCCTTTGCGCACTTAGCACAACTTCCCATTTCTATAATTAGGTTATTCTCGAAGGGTTTTCTGCACTCCTTACAGTGTTTTGCACAAACTTCCTTCTGTGACTTTGCTCGACTTGAAAACCTCCAAGGTTCCAAGTTCTTCTGCAAGATTCTCTTGCCCTCTTGGTAGGTTCTCGCCCTTCCTCCTGATCTTACAAGATGAACTCTTGACACCTTAGGTGCACTCCTTGCACTTTCTGAGTTCTTCGACGACTTCTCCCTCGGCTTTATGGGAAGGCTAAGGCATCTCCTTTCCTTTGTCGATGCACTTCTTGCAAGACCTTCCTTCACTAGAATGTTAAAAAATCCTAGGATTCTTTCACACCCTCAACCGTGTAGTTCCTTGGTATGCTCACGCAAGCTTGATGCCCTCCTGGTAGAGTGTTCCAGAGTGTTCAACAACTCTGCATTGTGTTTATCTCCACAGAGTCTTTATTTTCAAGGGACCTAACCACCTTGAAATTTCTCCCTGAGTTTGTAAGTAAATCTGGCGTGCCTGCTTGGCAGTTTCTCTTCTGACTCCAATGATTTTAGACCCTCACTCCTTGAGTTGGATTACAGATTTTTCCAGCTCTATCTCACACTCCTTGCACTTATCCTAGAGAACCAGACTTGACTTAACACACTCACAGATAGAAAACCATTCCTCTATCCCTGTAGATGATTTCTAACATCCATCTACAATTCACAAACATGAAAATGACATTCATCATGCAACATCCATTGAACAGAAAGATAAAATAGGAAAAACTGTCATTTTCTATTAATGGTGGAATGCCAATTTACAATGATGGAGTCTGAGCTACAACTCAATCTCAACTCTCTATGTTTTCTCCTCTATCTATATAAAACTATCTAACTCTCACCACCCAACTATCTAACCTCTACTTTGCTTACAATACAAAGATTTATACAAGAGGGGCTCGGTGTGCTTCCCTCACAAGCTTCCTAATGGTATCAAATCACCATCCCTAAGGCTTATCGAAAGGCCAAATTACAATGATGGCGATCCTGCTCCAAATCTTACGCAAATCCATTCTGTCGTCAGCCTATTAATGGCGACCTAATCTCATGGTCGTGCGAAGGCACGATTCTTCTCTTCCAGCTTGTCTCTAATAATGCTTGGATCCCATCCTGGATTCTGAAGGAAAAAAAAGGACAATGCCCATCCTTCCTTGAATGCGCACCATGCATGTAGATTTATTGACACGTACTGAGATGGAGCGATGCTCCTGCATCATACTCCACAATGGAAAAAATCATGAGCTCTTGCTCATGGGCTTTCCAACGTGGCTGAAATCCACCTAGATCCCAAATTTTCCTTTGGAGATGTCTCTTGGCTCCTCTGCTCCATTTCTCTTGATGTATCATCCCTGCTGCTTCTGCAGATCTTCTTTTGTCTAGATTCCTCGTGCTGACCGATTATGTTTCTGATATCGACATCAACTCCCTAATCTCTTCGATCACCTCATCCAACTGCTCCCCTGGTTGGTTCTTCTATTGCAGACCAGCTCCCTGCACTCGCTCCTTGATGATGGGTAAATCATACTCACTTCCCAAGACATATTATTCCTTTGTGGCCTCAGTTTTCCACTCTATTGCAGTCTCTACTCCTGCAGGCTCCCCATCACTGAACTGCTTCTCAACTACCACATCTCTTGGTTCTTTGGCTAGCTCTATTACATCTTCCACCAACTGCAGCTCATGTTGATGTATATTCCCTGACATGGATACCCTATGGAAGTCACCTTCTAGTTCTGGATTTCCCAACCAATCATCTAGTTCCCTTAACTCCAATTCCCATTGAGTGAGTAACTCAGCTGGGTGTTCTCCTTCTATCAGGATATACATCAGTATCTATTCCTTTCCTTCCATGACAACCTCCACTTGCTGCCATTCTGTCACATTTGCAACCTATGCACTAGCCTCTCCTCGGTCGCTTGGTAGGAATATCTGAACTCCTCCAATGATCAGAACATCCCTCTAATCTCCCTTCTCTGCGATAGAATTTTTTAACTTCTCATCGTCTTCATTCACATGACTCATAGTCCTGCACAAATCTTCATCCGAGTGAGGTCTCTCTTCTACCTCCTCTTCACCTATCAGTGAACTCTCAGCTGAGCTGATCTCTTCTCCCTTGCCCACCTAGCAATCTGGGATGTCTCCTCTACCCACCTGACATTCTATGAGATCCACTGATCCACTCTCATTTCCCACCTGGCAATGTATGCGACTCTTTACATATCTCTTTCCCTCGTGACTAAGGTTTTCAGTATGCCTCAACCATCTCTTTAGCATCTGTCGCTACCTCCTAGCCAACAACTTATTAATAGGCCATCTGGATGCTCTCTTCAAAGGCCATTCATACCTTCAGTGTACCTTTGACTCCTACTGCATCTTGAATGCAAGCTTCTCCATCTGTGATCAGATTTCACTGAGCTCCTTGTCCATCTCCGCATTACTCTTATGCGACTGGACTTCTCCTCGACCATGCTTATGATCATCAATGGTTATCTTGTTCCTCCTTCAGCTCACCTGGCTTCTTATCATCTGTCACACACCTTGCAACAGTTCCAATCAGAGCATCACACTCTGTCTCCCTAGCTTACAAAAATCAATTCTACAACCACTCCTTTGTCTCCTTCTCTTTACCTGAGAGAAATCAATCTCTCTCCTTCATTTCCCTTCACCCACAATATGCGGATGATTTCAAGCTCTCTCCTTCATTTTCCTTCGCCCACACTCTACAGATGATTTCAAGCTCTGATACCATGTGATGTCAACCTCCCCCCTCATCCTTTCTCTCCTTTTGGGGTTGGCTCGACCTCCTAGTCTAGGATCATTCAAGTCTTCGAAATGAATGATTCGTCGAGCTCCTGATGGAAACAATTTGAATTGACACATTCCCTTTATATTTCCTCGGTACTCGCAATGTGGCACCTGCGGAACCTCTCCTCAATGCTGCTTTAAATTCCACACCGATAGTGCTAGTATTCCATGCTAGAATTCCTCCTCGATGTGACCATGGGCTATGACTGTGGGTCAATTCACTTTGTGACCCCGAACTTCGGGAATTTTACAATATGCTTTGTCTTTTCCTTGATTTATGAATCAATGAATGCTTCGGGACTAGATCTACGGTCCACACTCTTCTCATGATCAACAACTGTCATCGAATCAGGAGTTCGGATTTCGTGAGTCTAGTCTCCTCTCGACTCGGCTTCTTCCACTTGCAAATTAGCGATGTGTTGATCCTCTGCCACGTGTCCTTCTAGATCCAATGACCTAGATTTGAAATCTCTCTTCGCGAAGATCCTTGTTCGCTCCCTCAAACCTTCTGAAGTTCCTTCTCCCGAACCTCTCGATATTCTATCACCTGTCTCCTCCTTGGACATGGGCAATTCCTTCGTCTTATGGACTTAAACAAGTCCTTGATTCCTTTGTGCACTTATCACAACTTCCCCTTTAGAGACTTAGGTTGTTATCGAAGGGTTTTTTTCAGTCCTTGCAGAGTTCTGCATAGACTTCCTTTTGACTTTTCTCGACTTAAAAACCTCCAAGGTTCCAAGCTCTTCTACAAGCTTCTCTTTCCCTCTTGGTGGGTTCTTTCCCTTCCTCCTGAGATTATAAGATGAACTCTCGACACCTTAGCTGCACTCCTTGCACTTTATCAGTTCTTCGACGACTTCTCCCTCGGCTTTATGGAAAGTTTAAGGCATCTTCTTTCCTTTGTTGATGCACTTCTTACAAAACCTTCCTTCACCAAAATGTTCAGCAATCTTGGGATTCTTTCACACCCTCAACTGTTGTTATGAGGGAAAAAATCTCTATGGCCAAGGGTAAACCACAACAAACAAGTATGACTGCAGAAATCAACTCAATTCCATTGTATGCTATATAAACTAATATGCAAGATAAGAAAGAGGCCTATCTCGATCCAACGTTTGGTGATGTTCCACCGTTGAGCGCTTCGACCCAAATATTTATACCTGCAATAAGTTCTCAACAAACAAGAAAAGCAAGTATATAGTGATAATGTAAAGGGGTTAGCACATCAGATAGCATAATCCATTAATAAACATTACAAACATGCCCATGGATAATAATCATATATTTGCACGATACCAATAGGACGGGAAAGGAGCATTTCTATTAATAATTAATCAACATAAGTGTCAACATTACAGACATCCATGTTGGCATGGTTTGAAACCAAGGAACCAATTTCCTTCCAACTGGGTCTCCACCACTTCAATCCTCCACCAAAGGAAAGCTCAAAAGAGAGAGACAATGAGGTTCTCTTAACAATAGGGAAAGAGCTTGGGGGATGAACACTGTTTTCAGACTTGAGGGACAAAGGGATGTAGACTCAATATGAAGTAATTTCTCCAGAGTAACTTTACTCTCAAAGTTGAATGCTTTCTCCTCTTTTCCATAGATCGAAATTGTGCTCTTATAGCCTTCAAAATGCAACTGAAGGGCTGAGTCAGAACATTTCTAGTGTATGGAAGGCCAAGGATCAGAGACCTCTTGTCGTGACATGGAAACTTGACTCCATTTTTGTATTTTCTGGCACAAATCCCGATGTACATGGGCTGTAGGGAGCATCTTGCGTATACACTTGCTGTATAGCTGATAGAGCACGTATATGTGGAAAAATGCTTATTTTTAGCTCTGGATTTATCAAAAAGGGATGATAAGTCTACATAGGGAAATGGAAAAAGGCCCTCTGTGCAAGATAGCAATGGTGAGGAAAATCTTACTATAACAACTGTGTAGTTCCTAGGTATGCTCACGCAATCTCAATTCCCTCCTGGCAGAGTGTTCCAGAGTGTTCAGAAACTCTGTGTTGTGTTTCTCTCCACATAGTCTTTATTTTCAAGGGACCTAACCACCTTGAAATTTCTCCCTGAGTCTGTAAGTAAATCTGGCGTACCCTCCTGACAGCTTCTCTTCTGACTCCAATGAGTTCAAACCCACACTCCTTGCATTGACTTACAGATTTTTCCATATTCGTTGCGCACTCCTTGCACTTAGCCTAGAGAACCAGACTTGAATTAACATACTCGCAGATAGAAAATTGTTCCTCTATCCCTGCAGACAATTTCTAACATCCATCTACAATTCACAAACATGAAAATGACATTCATCATGCAACATCCATTGAACATAAAGATAAAACAAGAAAAAATGTCATTTTCTATTAATGGTGGAATGCCAATTTACAATCATGGAGTCTGAGCTACAACTGAGTCTTAGCTCTCTGTGTTTTCTCCTCTATCTATCTAAAATTGTCTAACTCTCACCACCCAACTGTCTAACCTCTACTTTGCTTACAATACAAATATTTATACAAGAGGGGATCTGTGTGCTTCCCTCGCAAGCTTCCTAATGGTGTCAAATCACCATCCCTAAGGCTTATCGAAAGGCCAAATTACAATGATGGCGATTCTGCTCCAAATTGGACGCATATCCATTCCACCGTCAACCTATTAATGGCGACTTCATCTCATGTTCGTGCGAAGGTATGATTCTTCTCTTCCAGCTTGTCTCCAATTAATGCTTGGATTCTTGGGGAAAAATGAAAGGACAATGCCTCTCCTTCCTTGAATGCACACCATGCATGTAGATTTATTGGCACATGTTGAGATGGATTGATGCTCCTGCATCAAAGAAGAGGACTAAGCCACCATTCTTCAGAAATAGTCCTCAAGGATAACCAACTTCTAGAGAACCGAGAACGATTGAGATAGGGGGTCAAAGGCCAAGGAAACAACCTATTCAATGTTGGGTTTGTAAAGGATATCATATGTTCAGAGATTGTCCTCACAAATGTGAAAAAGTGAGGATTGTTCACATTGCACAACAAGCTGAAACTGTGTAAGACATGGGAAGAAATGTACCAATGATCTATGCAGCCCTAGACAACATACAAGTAGAGTATCAGTCACATATGATTGAAGTGGAAGGTATGATCAACAACCAAACCATTGCTATTTTAATTGATTCAGGAGCTAGTCATAGTTATATAGATCCTAAGATGGTGGAAAGTTTGCATTTTCCAAGAAGCAAGGATGGAAAATCTTGGTTGGTGCAGCTAGCTACTCGAGCCAAAAGAAAAGTTAATGAGATGGTTAAGTCATGTCCTATGGACATGAATGGACTGAACACCAGGGAATATTTGAAAATCTTGCCTTTAGGTTCCTATGATTGTCTAATTGATATGGATTGGTTGGAACAACATCATGTTATCCTAGACTGTCATAACAAGGATTTTACTTGCTTGTATGAGGAAGGGTACCTAAGGATAGTGCAGGGAATTACCAGGGCATTAACCATCAGAGAAATTTCAACATTGCAACTAAAGACATGTTACAAAAAAGGGTGTCAAATATTTGCGGCACATATGGAAGAGACACATAAAGATAGGGTGTCAAATATTGAAGATTCTGCAGTCCTAAAAGAGTTTGAAGACGTGTTTAAGGAAATATAGAGATTACCCCCTAAAAGAGACATTGATTTCTCCATAGGTTTCATGTCTGGAGCAACTCAAGTATCCAAGACTCCATATAGGATGAGTACACCAGAATTGAAGGAGTTGCAAATGCAACTTGAAGAGCTTCTGAAGAAGGGGTATATACACCCAAGTGTGTCACCTTGGGGTGCCCTAGTTTTATTTGTAAAGAAAAAGGATGGAACATTGAGACTTTGCATTGACTTTAGGAATTTGAACAAGGTAATTATGAAGAATAAGTATCCTTTTCTGAGGATCGATGACCTATTTGATCAACTGAAAGATGCAAAAATATTCTCTAAGATTGATCTTAGGTCTGGTTATCATCAAGAAAGAATTAAAGAACAAGACATCAAAAAGACTACTTTCAGAACATGGTATGGTCATTATGAGTTCACAGTGGTGCCCTTTGGATTATCAAATGCACTAGTTGTCTTCATGTGTTTAATGAATTGTATTTTTCAAAGAATACTTAGATAAGGTTGTCATTGTATTTTCAGATGACATTCTTATATATTCTAAGTCAAAGGAAGAGCATGAACAACACTTGAGGATGGTATTACAAGTATTAAGGGAGCATAAGTTGTATGCCAAATTGAGCAAGTGTTCATTTTATCAGAAGAAAATTCATTATTTGGGACATATCATTTCARAGGATGGGATAGCAGTGGATACCGAGAATATAGAAGCCATTAGGGGATGGTCAGCTCCAAATAATGTGACATAGGTCAGATCATTCATGGGCCTTGCAGGACACTATAGGAKATTTATTGAAGGATTCTCAAATATTTCACACCCCATCACTTCCTTGCAAAAGAAGGGTGTGAAGTTTCAGTGGACATTGGATTGTTAAAAGAGTTTCCAACACTTGAAGAAATTATTAACCAATGCTCCAATTTTAAGGATTGGAGATCCAAATGAAGACTTCATTGTATGCATAGATGCATGTAAAGAAGGACTTGGTGGAGTCCTTAGTCAAAATGGGTTTGTTGTATGTTATGAATCAAGGAAGTTGAAGGAGCATGAAAGACACTATGCCACTCATGATTTGGAGTTGGCAGCCATAGTGCATGCCTTAAGGAAGTGGAGGCACTACCTCATGGGGAAAATGTTTGAGCTGAGGACAGACCATAATGGTCTGAAATATTTATTTGATCAACCAATTCTAAATGCTAGGCAAAGCATATGGTTAGAATTTCTTAGCGAATATGACTTTGATATAAAGCATATCAAAGAGAAAGAGAACAAAGTGGTTGATGCAGTCAATAGAAGAGTGCATGAGTTGCATGCTACAACCATTAGCATGTACCAATCAGATTTAAAAGACATAATTATAGAGGCTTCCAAATATATTTGCAATACAAGGAATTAATGGAAAAATTACAACAAGGTATTTTGCAGCAGAAAATTGAAGACTATAAGCTAGAAAATGATGAAATTCTCATATACAGGGGCATAATATATGTACCAAATTCCCATAAAATGAAAAATCTGATATTGATAGAAATGCATAATGTACCTTATGTTGGGCACCCAGGTTATTAGAAAACTATTGTAGTTGTCAAGAGCCAATATTATTGGCCAGGAATGAAAAAAGAAGTTTCTGATTTTATTGCCAAATGTTTGGAATGCCAAAAGGTAAAGCCTGAGCATAGACACCCAGCTAGTTTGGTACTACCATTACCCACTCCTGAGTGGAAATGGGAAGTGGTAACAATGGATTTCATCACCAAACTTACTAGAACAAACAAGCAACATGATTCTATCATGGTAGTGGTGGATGAGCTTACTAAAGCTGCCCATTTTATTCCATTAAAGCTCACTCACAAGGTAGCCAACATTGTTGATGTTTATATGAGAGAAATTACTCGATTACATGGTATACCCAAGACAATTGTGTCTGGCAGAGATCTAGAATTTACATCAAATTTTTGGAAAGAATTGTTTAAGGGATTTGGAAATTTTTTAATTTAATACAACTTATCATCCAGAATCAGATGGAAAAATAGAGAGGGTGAATCAAGTGATTGAGGATATGTTGAGAATGTATGTGATGGATAAACCATAAAAATGGGAAGACTACCTACACTTAGTAGAGTTTTCTTATAACAATGGGTACCAAACATCTCTAAATAAGAGCCCATTTGAGGCACTTTATGGCAGAAAGTACAACACACTGGTATGCTGGAACAACCCAACAGATAGAGAAGTAGTTGGGCCAGATTTACTCAAGGAAATGGAGGAGAAAATGTTGAAAATAAAAAAATATTTAATTGCTTCCCAAAACAGGAAGAAAATCTATGATGACAAGGGTATAACTCACAAGGAATTTAAAGTTGGTGACCATGTATTCTTGAAAGTGAAGGCCAATGTTCCAAGTTGGCAACTAGATATTGTGGACCATTTGAAATCCTAGAAAGGGTTGGTCCAATAGCTTATATGATTGCATTGCCTGCATCTATGTATATTCATAATGTATTCCATGTATCATTGCTAAAGAAATATATACCTGATGCTAAGCATGTAATTTATTGGAATGTGATTCAGGTGGAGCAAGAAGGCATTATCCAAGTGCATCCGGTACACATTCTGGACCAGAAAATCAAAAAGCTCTGAAATCGATCCATAGGGATTGTAAAGGTCTAATGGACCTGGTACAGTCCTAATGACACTACTTGGGAGCATGAGGATACAATGAGGGAACAATACCCACATCTTTTTGAATATTTTGGAAATCTTGTTGATATGTGTACATAATGCACTAAGGAAAATGCATAAATAAGGGGAGGGGATTGTAATACCCTTAGCCCAAACCCAATTATAAATGTAAATGAAAATTTACTTAAGTTGGTGGGCTGTTTGATATCATTTTTGTATGAACCTTCCATCGTATAGTGCGCACATGTACTATGCAGTAAAATGATGAAGTGTGCACATTCCAGGATACTGCGCGCAACAAACTTAAGTGCGCGCGATTTTGAGGCCAAGGAGCCTTTGTGTATATGTTGTGTTTTATAGGCTAGTGAGCCAGTTTATTATAATCTAGAAGGATTATATGATGATTACGTCAGTGAGCCTAGATGTTAAAGGCCAGTGAGCCTATTTTTGTATATGTCTTATCATTAATATAAAATACATCATTGTGTGTAGACAGACCATGATAAAAGAGTATGGGGGACTAAAATCCACTAGTTAGGGAAAGGGGGGGGGATACAAGTTAAGGAAAAGGGATAAGCTAGGGAGCTTAAGAAAAAAAAAATATTATATTAATATTCCTTAAAGTTTAAATTATGGATAATTATTTTATCCTAAGTTCTAAGGATGGGGACAAGTGGGCCAAAGTATCTCCCAAGGATAATTATTTTATCCTAAGTTCTAAGGATGGGGACAAGTGGGCCAAAGTATGACAAGTGTCAAGTTGGGAACATGCATACATATAGCTTGGACTTAGTTCATTTTTCGATGATTCCATCATCATTCACACACTCATTGAGCTGTCATATGTACCTGTATCCGTACCCATACCTGTACATGTAACTGGTTAGATTGGGAGATGGACTGAAGAAGAAGGTTGTCAGGCTCGTGGGATACTGAAGAGGCGGGTTGTCAGGCCTGTGATAAATTCTCTCTAGGTGGTATAATTGTTGGGAATTGATTTCTCGAAGGTGCTAAACTACAACTACAGGGCTCCAAGGCTTCCTGTCTATCTTGTTGTTGAAGCCCTAGAAAGGAAGTGTGGAAGCCGAGGGACTATTGAGCAGAGAAGGGGAACACTTCCTGATGTGGGACAAACATGTTGGGAATGAGGGACTATAGGCTATTAGTTTGAGTTGGCACCTATGATGGAGATTTTCCTGTTGTCTATGATACATCATCCTAGTTAGGAATCCCTTTACCCAGGTGGAGTTTAGTCCCAGCTCGGGGGTGACCCACTGCTGAGAGTGATGAGTAGTGTGGTCTAAGGATGGGAGGTTCGCGGAATGTCTGTATGCAATTGGTGATATTCTTACCAAGATAAGTGTCAATTGTGTGTTAATTTATATGTTTTATAAATTTTATTTATGTGTTTATTTTTATGTTTTTTTCTTGTGTGTGGCTTATACCTATCTTTATATTTATGGGTATTTCCTGTCCATGTTGCATGTATATGTTTACTATCATTTTTGTATGAATATGTGAATTTACAGAATGCATTTTTCTGTTTTAAGTTTTATATATAAAGTTCCGCAAGATTTTTTGTGTGTATATGTTTAAATTTGCATAGATTTCTATTTTTTTTTACGTGGCATAGCCCATTTGGCTACTGGGGATGTTACATCAACAATATCACATAAGATACACAATACACTATAATTTATGTGGAAAACCAAATGGGAGAAAACCACATAATTATTTATTATATATATCAAGAACACATTCATAGGAAGTGCCAAATTTCAAATTCTCCATCACCAACTAGAAGGAGGCACCAACCCCTTAATTTACAGGAACCAACCTGAAGGAAGCACCAAATCACTGATTTCTCCAGAACCAACTAGAAGGAGGATAAGACCCCCTGATTTATAGGCACCAACCTAAAGGAAGCTCCAACTCCCTGAGTTCTCCAACACCAACTAGAAGGAGGATACAACCCCCTTATTTACAGACACCAACTTGAAGGAAGATCCAACTCTCTAAGTTCTTCGGCACCAACTGGAAGGAGGCTACAACCCCATTTCCTTTCCCTGTCCTACCTCCCTAAAATATAGGTGTAGACTCACTGTCACTACCATTGATACTGTCACTGCCAATGTCTCCAATAAATCAACCAATCTGTCACTGTGCACATCAACCAACTTGTCATTATCACTGTCACATCAATCTGTGACTACCAATGCCATGTCAATTTGTCACTGATGATCAACCAATCATCCAACCTATCATTATCTATGTCACTGATATACCATCATCAACCAACTATACCCAAATCCACTCACATGGAATCTACCAAAACCATAACCAAACCATGTACATCAACCATCAACTAGAACTTGTACATCAACCATCAACCAAAACTTGTACATCAACCATGTACATCAGCCATGTACATCAAACCTATATCATTTCATGCATCAACCATGTACAAAAACTGTACCATATCATGCATCAATCATGTACTGAAACCTGTACCATACCTTGTACATCAACCATGTACCATCTCATGTATAAACCATGTACCAAACTAAGTACACCAACCATGTACCATATCACGTACATCATAAGATATCATCAATGAAGTGCCTCAAGCATAACTAATATAACCACAATACAAATATACCAATATAGCCAAGATGTGCTACTAATCAATGTACCATAACATCACTATGGTGCACCTCAACATGTACCAACATCACCAAGACATGCACCTCATACATGTACCAAGAATATGCCTCACACCATGCACCAAATATGTGCCTCGAACATATACCAATGCCTCAACAAGGTACCAAAGGCATGACCATCACATCATCAACAAGTAGCCAAGATGTACTTCAAACCATGTGCCTCAAGATTGTGACAACATCCATAAACCATGTACCAAGAGATACCATCAAACATGTGCCATATCACTCATATATCATACAACAAACCATATGACAAGTATCCAAAATGTGCCTCTAACAATGTATCATACCATCACCAAGGTGTACCATTCACAATCACTACCATGACAATCTTCAAGCATGTACCATAACAACATAAGCATAAGCATACAAAATAACACATAAGCATACGTCTGATCTTGTAGCTGATCTGATAGACAAGAATACAAACCTGTAGTTCTTTCTCAAATTCATAAACAAGATAATAGAATATTCATCAAACTTTACCTTAGTCTCGTGAGACTAGTTTTGTATTAGTCACAAACCCTAACTTTCAACAAGCATCACTCTGTACCTCAATTTTATCCTATTATGGAGAGTGAATTTGTACAACATGCCCCATGCTAAATATTTGATATTTGATTTTGAAACTGACACACAAGATACTACAAATTGTTATCTTTCCACTGTAATTGGTCTCATAGAATTTGGGTCCTCTATGAAGACATTATGATTGTTTTACTCAGAACACATGTTTGAGACTAGTTTCAGGACTAGCCACAAACCCTATATTCCACATAGTGTATATCTAAAAATACAACGACCTAGAAGCTGGAWTTTTTACCATAGTTACCTTGTTATGTCTTCTCAACAACCTCCAGTTTTCACTATTTGATTCATTTTATAAAAAMAATTATAGCGAAAATGGTAAGATGAACTTTAAATAGCATACCTTAGAACACATCATCACAAATATTCATCCTCCCTTGGAATTGTTCCCTTCTTCACTTTATCTTCCCTCTGAAATTCACCTCAGATATCCTTGGTTACCTCAAATAATAATCACTTACTCACATATAATATATTCAATAGAATGTGTGTGAGTGAATTTACTTATGAGTGACTTCTTGAGGTGTATATATACTTTTTCGAAGTAACCTCTTTCCTTAACTTTAGGTCTTCTTGAAATTTCTTGTTACAACCACTTTACCCTTTCATTAATTAATTGCAACAAATTAGGGGCTTCTTAACCCATATTTTGGGCTTCCAACTTCATAACCTCATAAATCCTCAACCATGAGGAACTACTTGATGTTCCACCTACCGTTGGAAACAACATGACGAGGACTATCCATCTATGAGTGTTCTACCTGCATTTACATTGTCCTTCATGTCCTTATTCCTCAAAAAAATTAGAGCTTCATGACCATACCTATGGGTTTCTTCTAGACTTCTTCAAATCGACTTCTTGTGAGGGCCATGCTTATTGCTAAGCCATAAAGGGACCACTTTTGAGACTTCTCCAAATACACCCATCACATCGTTTTACATCAATGATAACCAATGCTTGTTGATATCAATGACAACCAACTATCCAACAATAGGCTTCCAAAAGAACTTTGGGCATACCAGATAACTTGGAAAAATGTTACTAGATTCACTCATGAATTAGTATTGTAACATCCCAGTTTTAACCCTTATGAACTATAATGTATTGTGTACTTGTGACTTGGGCTGGTGAGTCGGTAAAGTCAAAAAGGGGCCAAAGTGCCTAGGAAATGTAACACTTCATATACATTAATAAATACACCACTGGTTGCAAGACAGATAAGGACAAAAGAGATAGGGGACTATGATTCCACGAGAGAGGGGTCTTGAGGAGATAAGTCTCTTTTTATTATTATTTTATTTATCCATAATTGATTTTATGGAGAAAATGGGTTACATGAGCTTCTTGGGGGAGGCCATGTGGTTATTGATTTTCAAGTAATTATATAAACCCATCTTTGGTTTGGGTGGGGGTTCACTTGTTCTTATTCATTCATTGTTACACCTTTCCCACTCTTCATTTTTTGGGAGCCTCACTCTTGTTGCATTCGTATGCTCTAGGTCTGAGCATGGATATGAATGGTTGGGTGAGGGTGGCTTGGGGTGAAGTTAGGGGGTCGTTCTTCCCCTAGTTCATCTTCTTCCCCTTGTTCTCTTGTTCTTCTTCCACTTCACTCACTACTGCTAGTTTGTGTGCTCTTAGGATGAGCATGGAAACACATGGCAGGAAGAGGAGAGCCATCGTTGAATGGTTGTAATGATTTGTGGTCGAGTTCGACACGACCAATATTGCAAAGGCTTGACTGGTTCGAGTAACATATTCTTGTACCCAGATCTTGTCAGAGACATGCAAAAGAAAATAAAAATGAAGAGAAAACCGTTATGATACCACTGATCTAGATTTATGAGCAAACAAAATGAATAACATATTGAATACCATAACACAGAGATACAAAAACAGATATACAGTGAACAATAACTTCTATTGAATAAATAAAATAGGCTGAAACTGTAAAACTACAGAACTGAAACAACTTACTTGAATGGTGGTAGTTATCTTTGAGAAGAGATGTGGCTACTATGTGCATCTATTTGAGCATAATGATTACAATGAGGCTCCAGAGGCATTTTTAACATTACTCATGAATTCCAAAACCTTATACATCCAAAAAACTAACCCTAAGAGATGAAATACCAAAAGTTATGTGGGCCCTGATGGGTAAGTTGGTACCTTAACTTCTTGGGGTCATAAATTTTTCATACGACCTCCATTTTGGGCACGTGATAGCCCGTTGGAAAGGTCTTTTCTAGAAATACACATTATTTCATCAAAATCTAATTCCATCTACAGTTTGATTTTGGAAAGCCAAAAAACCATTGTTTAGGGCCCCAAAACATCCCTGGAAGTATAAAAAGATGTACTGACACGAAAACTTCCAAACTAATCCAATTAGATTAGGTGGGAGGCCACCAATCTCCACCTGGAAGATGTGTAGGGCTTCAGACATCCCCAGGAGTGTAGAACCCACAATTACAAAGAAGTACAAAAGAACGTGTTGAACTAAAAACTGTCAAGAGGAGCTAATTGGAATAGCTGGGTGGCCACCAATATCCACCTGGATCACGAATCTTATTCCAAGGCCCTACACCTTAGACTAATTGGTGTTCTATGAAAAAAAATGTATATTTAATTTTAGTTAAGCATTCATTTTAGTGGTTGTTTTTGCTCAAAGGTAATGGATATGAAATCGATGATGTTTAATGACTCTTGCGAAAATAACACTTATAATAACATTGCCAGTTTAAATGTTAAGCCCTAGACAAAGCCCCATGCTATGTATAAAACCATCTATTAATCCCCTTATTGAATTATTACATTTATTGTGTTATATTTTTATGTAGGATAGAACCCTTCATTACACCCTTTCATTATAATTGTACCCCTTGTCTCTTATATATATATATATACCAAGAAGAACTAGTCTTAGGATCATCACATCTCATCTTGTACATTAAATATATTATAAAAGGAGGTTTCTCTCTTGAAGTGGACTATTACTCATTGATTTTTTTTCATTCTCAAGGCATTGGTTTATAACATTTGATTTGAGAGCATCGATCCTAGCGTTTTTCTTCTTCAAGTGAGTCATATTGGAATTTTCACTATAACTTGTTTTTCGGGACACTTCAGATAGTGAAATTTAGAGGTTACTTATAAGCCATATCAAAGTAAACGTGGTAAAAATTTCATGTTCTGGGTTGTTAAATTTTCAGAGATATATCCTGTTGAAGTCAGGGGTTTTTACTCATCTTGAATTTCGTTTTACACGTGTCATCTTGGGATTTTTGCTATAACTTATTTTAGGGGAGGTTTCAGATAGTGAAATTTTGTGGAGACTTAGGAGACATATCCTAGTACAAGATGTCCAAATTTCATATTCTAGTTCACTGCAATTTCAGAATATAGTCCATGTAAGATAAGTCTTGTGACTAATCCTGAAATCAATTTTAAAAGAGTTAGCTTGGAATTTTCACTGCAATTTTTTTTCTATGAAGTTTCCAACTCTAAAATTTTTAGAATCCCAAGGAGACATATCAAATTACATGTGGAAAGTATTTAGATTTTGAATCATTATAATTTGTGAGATATATCTTGTGGTAATTGGGGTTTTTTACTAATCCTAAAATTAGTCTTAAACAAGACATTTTAATATTTTTGCTATAACTTTTTATCAGGGAAGGTTTAAACTGTGAAGTTTCCAAGAGTTTAAGGAGACATATCAGAGTACTACAAGAAAAAATTTCAAACTCAGAAGGGTTCAAATTTCATATATATATATATATATATTAGGACAAATTTCAACCATCCAAACTTACTCCAAATTAAGGGTTTGAAAGGTACACAACTTACAATTGACATAACTTTTTATTGGAATATCTGTTTCTAGTGATTCAAAATTTGTGATATAGAGAAAAATAAGGAGTATTATTATTTTCACCCCACATGGATCCAAAAAATAATTCAACACCAATTAAAACCTTGATAAATTCCATTTCTAACTCATGAAGAAAATGAGGAGATACATAACAAGCTATCCAAATTGGAGGACCAACTTAATGATTGGAGGGTTAGGTCAATAACAAGTGATGAGTTGGTAAACAAACAAAGAAAAATTCAAGAGATATAAAATAATATTGAACAAATGGAAAATACGATGGATGAAAATAATGAAGAAGTACAAAAATCCATGAATGAAATGCAAAGATTCATAGAAAAATCCATGAATGAAATGAAAAAATCCATAAGAGCCATGCTCTTACAGAGGAACCCTAAAAAGGATATGGAGATCCAAGGAAATCATGAAAATAAGGAGAATAATGGTGTTGAGACTCAATCACACATGGGAGTATTTTATCACAGTTTGAGAGTGTTATACAATTATTTGCCACTTGATCACTTGATGGGTATCATCAAGGGGTTAACAGTCTGAAACACTGAATTATACCACTTTTTCCCTGAGATTGCAGTACCTTTTTTCTTGGTCTCTAGTTTTCCCTTTATATCCTATGACCAAAATTTCTTGGTCTCTCCTTGTCCTATTTCAAAGGGAAATTGGTCACTCCCTGCAAGAATTCAAAGTGTGACTGAGTCTGCTACTCCCTATTTAGGATTAGTTTTTATGAGATGAGACCAAACCTCGGATTTTTCATGGTTCAACCTCAAGAAGATTGTTATATTGGGAATCTAGATCCTATCTAGATTAACCTTTGATATTATCTCTATTATTCTATATATTGAGGGTTTCTCATGGGAAAAAGGGGAGAGAGAGGAGAAAGAAAACTTATACTAGGGGTTTGATTACATAGCTTGGACAAGGAACTTGGGTTCAAGGACTTCATCAACTTCTTAGATTGTAACTTGTAAACCATTTGTTCCATTAATAGAATATGTACAATATTTTCCTCCTTACTTGATTGTATGTAATTGTTATAATCTTTGTAGGGAGTTGATATTCTAATGTTATGTCACTAGATCTATTAATTAATTTGTACATGATTCATTTGATCTTGTGAAAGGTTTGTTTGTGTCTCTATGCGTGCAAATCCATGTTGGTAATAAATAAGGGTATATTCAAGAAAGCTAATAACTAAGGAGCATGTAGGGAAAACCGTCAGATCACCGAGTAAGCCTTTCATTCCATCAACTCGTAGATTATTTTCGTGTATAATTTAGATCTAGGAAAATAAGCTCCTTGCATCTCTATTCTGTCTTAGGTTTAGAAAGAGCCTAAGGGAGGTAACTCCTATAGGGTGTAATTACCCTACAACAGACTGGTGAATTCTTTGGGGAAGTCATTGTTGTTTAGTCAGTTTGCTCCTCAACTTTTGAATTCATATTCTCAAGATCTTTGCCTGTTTTAAGCCCTGATTTTTGTTTTCATTATGTCCATAAGTCTTTTCCGAGTCTATTTGAAAGTGATCAGACTGAGATTTGATAGATTTGTCTCATATATATACACTTGCACAATCGCAGTTACGGGTGATTTGGGCCCACAGAGTGACCAAACCATTTTGGTTGCTAGTTACTCCATTGCAAGGGGTGACCATACCAAGAATTACACTGCTCTGTGTGACCATTTCTTTGTGGTCACCCTATAGTCCTCTACAAGGAGCGACCAATGCTTTGTGGTCGCCCTGTGGTCATTAATAGAGTGTGACTAGGCTCTAAAATCTATTTTTTGAAGGGGCATCCTTAAAACAAAGGCCAGATCTATGTCTTTCCTTTCATCCACCCCTCCAAATCTCTATCAGATGTGCCCCAACAGTCATTGCAACAACATTTTTCAAAGTCATTTTGAAATATTTCCTTTTGTGTGCCATTTCATTTATTTTATTAAAAGAACTTATTTGTTTTTTTTGGTAGGGTTTGTGTCATCTAATCTCATTCCCCTGGACATTTAGTGCTAATGTTACTTTTGTGAAGAGAGTTCATTTGTTTTTTAAAATATTTTGGGTTTTCCTTTAGATTTTCTTCCATTGTTTAAACAAATCCACCTCTCTTGATTTGCATCTAATCTTAGAGTGCAATATTTTTTCAAGTTATTTGAAAAAAAAACTACCATTGAAAGCTTGAGTTTTATGCATTGAAGACACCCTTGTGGTTGGA
>ML794755.1:215008-229710 GCA_009831015.1 Picea engelmannii
AGGACAGTGCAAAAATAAGGGGAGGGGGATTGTAGTGTCCCCAAGGCCGAGCCCCGTTGCAAATCATGATATATGAAATGAATTGTAAACATGTTCTATAGGCTGTTGAGCCAAGTTTTGTATAAGCTGGTAGGCTTATGTGTTTGTTAGGCCAGGGAGCCTAAGTGTTGAAGGCCAGGAGCCTGCTGTTGTACTTGTATGTATGCAGAATGATTAATAAAATATAAACACTGCCAGGTGCAGACGAACCACGATGAATGAGGGAAGGGGGACTGAGCGTCCACAAAGTGGGCAAGGGATTAGGGGTCGGAAGGTGGAAAAAGGGGCTAAGTGTTGAGCCCAGGGGGCTTAAGCCTGGGAATAATATTTTAATATTATTTCCAAAAAAGAGCCATGTGCATATTATTTTATCCTAAGTCCCTGGCAAGGGGGGGAACGTGCAAAGGGGATGCACGCTGCGGAACGCATGCAGTTTCCAGGGTGACAAGTGTCAACCCTGGTGCATGCAAATATAATCGTCGAGATGAACCACGGGAGGGGGATCCTCTCCATTCGGACCCGAACCTCTAAGCGTGGAACCGGTACGACCTCTGCAAGAATACCTTGGTCCATCCTTGAAAACGGGAAAAGCCTATGTTGACTTCTGAAATACACTGGTACAAATCCTGTCTGAACAGTTCAAACCTGTGTGGATCCTGCACGGATTGTTTTTCAGGCGTTTTCGAGAACAGAGCGTGAGTCTATCCCATGTCGTCGGATTGAGAAATAAGAAGGGACCTGCCATTATTGAACCAGTGAGGAAACCCGTGTTCATTTCCCCGATTGGATGCTGTGGCCACGCAGTGCTGGTCTGCGTGTGGCATACTGGCCAGAGTAAGCCTATGCTGAGCTTGTGTATGACCTCTCTCCATGTGAGAGAGGTGGTTGATGTTGGAAGAGGCAGGTTGTCAAGCCTGTGAGCAAGTCTTTCCAGGTGAAAGAGTTTGTTGGGAAGTGGTTTCTTCCAGAGAGCGCCCAACACCAGCTACGGGCTCTGAGACTTCCTGATCTGGCCTGTTATCGAGACCCAGAGAGGGAGGTTAGCACCGATGGACTGTGCGTGTGAAGGTGTATACTCCCGGACGGAACATGCATGTGGGGAATGAGATCCTGGTAGTAGTGGGCGTAAGATGGCATCTTTGGGAAGAATCCTTCCAGATATTTCTGTGTTGTCTTCCCTGTAACCTCAACCTAGCCTAGGATTCCTTGCCTTGGGGTGGAGCTCGGTCCCAGCTCGGGGGTGACCCATTATTGAGCTGATGAACAGTGTGGTCTAAGGCTGGGAGGTTCGTGGAAGGCCTGCACTTGGTTGGTGATTTCTACAGCTGTTAAAAGATAAAATTTGAATTATGCTTTGATCATGTGGTGCATGACCGTACTGTTTATGTATCATGTTTTTCCGCTGTGTAAATGAATTATTGTTAAAGGCTATGGAATGTTTAATTATAGCAGTAACAAGATATGTTTATTCTGAGAATTAAAATGTTTTTTTTTCTTTGCTTGAACGCATGTGGTTATACAATGCTTGTACGATTTATGTAAAGAGTCCATGTACATAATGTTGTTCAGGAGGTTTGAAGGCCTCGGTAGCGAAAAGTGACACTACACCTTCATTTACTTGTGTGCAAAAGTATTCTTCATAGTTGAATTTAACCTTTCAAAGGACAAAAATTTGATCCTTAACTCCAACATTTGGTGGGTAAAGTAAGACTATATGTGAAAATGTGGACCCAAACTTTCAATTCGGCAACATACTCACTCTTTTCTACTCTATTTTGGGTAAGGATACTAAACCTTCCTTTGCTATTGGGGATTTGATTCACCATAGGGAAACATAAAATCTGTTGGTAAATTCAAAAGAGAATAGAGACAAAAATGTGGCATATAACCACACGGGTCTATATATGTGTGCACACGGACTAAATGATTCTTAGAAAATATTAATTTGGTGGCCAAAGACTACTCTTGAACATAGCCTCTCATTCAATTTGCATTATGATGTAGGCATTGTTTCGAAATAGGAGACATAAACCCAAAATAAAGTCACTTTAGAAAACCACACAAAACATCCACATGGCGTGATGAGGAAAATGGAACGTTAATGCATTAGAAAGGATCCCATAGAGGCCATATTATTTCCAAAACACAACACAAACAATCTATTTATGTAATGCACTACCACATTAGGGAGGAAAAAGGACAATGAGCACACCCCCCTCCCTAGAAGATCCAACGAAGAAATTCACCAATCGTTGGTCCAACGTAGCCAACTTTTCACCAATAACCCTTGAAATTAGTAGCATTGTCAATCCTATTGCTCACTCCACAGATAGAAGTAGAGCCACCAATGCCTCCAACAGTAAGGGCCCCAATATACAAGCGCACCCCCTCGCCCCCCTCCCACCCTAAGACTACTCAGTTCTCTCTGGTCCATCAATGGAAACTCTCCCTCATGCCCCCTCAAAATTGAGATGAACAAGTTGGGACAATGTAATAGAGGAAGAGGAATAAGTCTTAGAAGTCTTGGAAATCACACAAACCCTCCTAGGAAAGGAAGAGAATAACACTACAATCTTGAACAAAGAGAGTTGTGATAATCAACCACACCATTCCAAGGCTACCAGAATGAATGGATGAAAAATTCCAAGAAGCGAAAAAAGAAATTACCCAGTAGACATGGACCTACATGACAAGAAACCATCATTGTAATCTATTTATATATGTATTATTTATGTATAAAGGTGTGTTCTCAATTTATCCATATTTATGAATGTCAACTAGGTTTTGAAATAAGTTATTAAAGAAAAATAAGAATCATTGCTTAAGACTCAAGAGTAAGGAGAAGCATGTAAGAGGAAGATGAAGAATATTGATTGAGGAAGGAGAAGCATGTATTAAGGACTCTAAATTTTTATTTGAGAATGAAATTCCATTCAGTTAATTTCTCATGTTTTTACTAAAAAAAATTAGCCAATTTCCATTTTTCCTAGAGAGATTCACCAAAATTCTATAGAATAAAATTATTTTACCTTAAAAATAACTCAAATTTTGTAAAAAATATATATAAAGTCATTAGAAATTTTAATATTTTTAAAAAATATAGCATTTTGCTTAATAAGAATTAGTAAAATTCACCAAGATTTCTACATTTTAATAAATTTCCATCTTTAAAATTATTTCATGAAAAATATAAAAATTATAAATATATCTCTTTTCCAAACTAAAGAGTTTAATAAAATGCCTAGAAATACCTTAAAAAAGTTCAATCAAAATTACAAACCTAAAAAATCCAAACTAAAAAGCTTAATGAAATGCCTCGAAAAATCTTTAAAAAGTTCAATCAAAATTAAAAACCTAAAAAAAAAACGTTGATTGGAAATGAAAAGCCACCAACAACTTGAGTAATTCTGTATATAAGACAAGACGAAGATTTAAGTTAAGTTACGTCTTTGAATGTATATAATGTATATAAGACGAAGACTTAAGTTAAGTTAAAAAAGTTCAATCAAAATTAAAAACCTAAAAAAAAATCCAAACTAAAAAGCTTAATGAAATGCCTCGAAATATCTTTAAAAAATTCAATCAAAATTAAAAACCTAAAAAAATAGTTGATTGGAAATGAAAAGCCACCAACGACTTGAGTAATTCCGTATATAAGACGAAGACTTAAGTTACGTCTTTGAATGTTGTCTTGTTTTCAAAGAAGTAACTTAAGTCTTCGTCTTATATACGGAATTACTCCGTATATAAGACGAAGACTTAAGTTACATTTTTGAATGTTGTCTTGTCTTATATACGGAATTACTCTGTATATAAGACGAAGACTTAAGTTACATTTTTGAATGTTGTCTTGTCTTATATACGGAATTACTCTATATATAAGACGAAGACTTAAGTTACGTCTTTGAATGTTGTCTTGTTTTCAAAGACGTAATTAAGTCTTGTCTTATATATGGAATTACTCAAGTCGTTGGTGGCTTTTCATTTCCAATCAACTTTTTTTAGGTTTTTAATTTTGATTGAATTTTTTAAAGATATTTCGAAGCATTTCATTAATCTTTTTAGTTTGGATTTTTTTAGGTTTTTAATTTTGATTGAAATTTTTTAAGGTATTTTGAGACATTTTATTAAACTTTTTAGTTTGGAAAAGAAATATATTTATAATTTTAATAATTTTCATGAAATAATTTTAAGGATGGAAATTTATTAGAATGTAAAAATCTTGGTGAATCTTACTAATTATTATTAAGCAAAATGCTATATTTTTAAAAAATATTAAAATTTCTAATGATTTTACATATTTTTTTACAAAATTTGAGCTATTTTTAAGGTAAAATAATTTTATGAAAAATAGAAATATTAATTCTTTTATAATAAAGTTTTTCTATTAATGCCCCCTTAAATTAGGTTTTGAATGTTTTTTTTTTTTTTGAAGATTATTATTATTAGAAAAACTTATCTTAATTTAATTGTAAATTTGTAAAGATTGTAAAACTTATCATAACTTAATGTTAATTAATATTGAGAATAATTATTATTAATTGTTATTAATGAAATGAGTTGATTTATTCTTATTATTTAAGGAAATTTATGTCATATAAAATGATTTTCATTGGTGATATTTAAAGATTAACTTATTTTCTTGAACAGGAAGAAGATGAACTCTTAACTAATTAAAAACAATTTTAAGTATTATTCCAAGACCAAAATATAGTTCAACACAATTTAATTATAAAGTTCAATACAACTTAATTATTCTAAACTTTCATATTTAATTTTTATTTCATTGCTATTAAATATTTTATTTAGTTTAAAACAAACTTTGAAGGGTTAATCTTTGCATTTAAATACAACTTACTTTTAAATCTTCTCCAGTTATTTAAATTTAAGATTAAATTTGTGAAATGTTGATATTTGTATTTTTTATAATAGTAAAAATCTCATTTTTAAAAGAGAATATTACATGTATTTCTCACTTTTTGGGTGGGTTGAGTACCATACACTCACTCCTTAGGGCATGCACATTATAATATTGTTTTATTAGGCATGTACATTATAATATTATTTTTTTAAAGTTAATGCTCACCTTTTTTTTCAAGAAAAAAATCCTTAAATTTATATAGGGTATACATTCATTTACAATAAGCTGTAGCATGCTGAGAATCATGGTCAATGCGCTAGCAATGAAAGGACCATTACAATCAAAACAACAGTGATTCGAAGGAACATAACCAAGGCAAGCAATAGCAAGAGGAAGACTCGAAGATGAAGCAAGCAAAAAGCTTTCAAAAACTGTCAACAATCTACTTTAAGAGGAACAACCATCATAATTCAAAGATATTAATATAGGAGATAAGACTCTCTTTCCTTCTATCACAGTGGTAGACCGAGAGTCTCCCTACCACTTCGTTTAGAGCCCTCTTTGAGAGAGCATCCACCTCTCTATTGTGTGTTCTGGAAATGTGATGGAAGTTGATATCGGTGAAGTGTTTGGACAGATCCTGCATTTTTTGCTTCCAGCATTCAATATTGACTAAGTGAAGTTTGCATTTAAGATTTATCCAGTCGATAATAACTCTTGAGTCACCAAGGACATGGAAGTGGTTGATAGACCAAAAAGATGCTAGAGTGAGAGAAGCCCATAAACCCATAAGTTTAGCTTTAGTATTTGTACCTGCTCCACAATTGATGAACCACTTTGTGATCCTCGACGGATGGGTTTTGAAGGTGCCTCCAGCCCCACAACATAAGCTGTTTGACTGTGCAGCGCCGTCAAAACATGCTAAAGTGTAACCTTCAACCATCTTAAACTCACAAGCTTTGTAGGGGAAGGATTTTACAGTAGACGGTTGCGAGGAGAAGGAAGCCAAAACTCTGTGAACTACATCAAGAGAGGAAGGAGGGCGATCATCAAAAATCACTTTGTTCCGTTCTATCCAAATCTGCCAGCAGGCATGGGCAGCCAAACAAAGCGGAGCAGATTTTTCAGTGGACCACAAAGAAAAACAATATGAGATGGTGGCGCCGATCCAGGAGAAGGTTAGAGAAAAATGTTGAAACAGTCGATTCCAGACAACCTTTGTAAAATCACAATGTATAAGGATGTGGTGAATGTCTTCGGAGGCTCGGTTGCAAAGAAGACAGATCCCAGGGCCCTCCTAGCCTCTCTTACGGAGCATCTCCCAGGTGAGAATTTTCTCTTTTGCAGAGAGCCAGATGAAGAGTTTGTATTTAAGTGGAATCGACCATTTCCACAGCTGATGTAGCCACGAGTTGTTAGCGCCGAGGTCCAATGGTTGCAGGAGGGCAGCGTAGAGATTTTTGACAGTAATGATGCTTGTGGCATCTCCTCCAGGCCAAAGAATCGAGTCCGGCTCATCATTGAGAGAGATTCCGACACTTCTAAGTGGATAGAGTATACTAGTGCTAGTCCTCAGGTGTATAAAATCCAGTCCTCAGGTATAGAATTCAATATAGAATATATTTGTTTATAGATAATGCTAACCTTTTGAATAGATTTTTTTCCCTCTTCTCAAATATAATATTATATATAATACACTTTCCAGATGAACAAACAACAAAATCACTCACTTCTCACACATGCAAACTTAGCATTGGTTTTCCTTGAGATAATTCTCATATTTTTGGTAAAGAGATTATAATAATACTCAATTCTTAGCACCGGGACTACAACTAGTTTGCTCTACTCAATTATGGGTAGGGGGACTATAATTGGTTGGGGGATTACAATTAGTTTGCTCTATTCAATTTAATTCATGGGAGGGGAATTACAACTAGTTTTCTCATAGATAATAGATAATGTTCACATAACACATGAATTGATAATATATGAATTGAAGTGGGGATAAGATAAGGTGTAGAGGTTTTTCTCGGAAGATTATATTAAATGATAATTTAGATGTTGGATATGTCAATACATTGAGAGGATTATTTAGGCATGAACTTTCTGATGGATTTTATGTTGTGGAAGGGTACATTATATCAATGAATAGATGAGAGCTAATAATAATGGAGATGATTTTAGTCTTTAAATGCCAAAGGTAAGTAATGGGTGTTGAAACATGACTCTTTTTCATGATTCAAGTCCATCATCATATAATATGAAAAGTATAATGCTCACTAAATATTCAAGAATTAGAAATGAGATTATTAAATTCTTGAAAATAAAACTTTTTAAAAATATATATATAATATTTGTTATTTTTCATAAATTATTAAAAAAAAATTATATTTAAAAAAAAAAATATATTATTTGAATTATCTTTCCAAAAAAGAGGTTTGAAAGCCTTAAATTAACTTAAGGAAATCAATTTTAATAGTTGCTAAAACTGTGTCAAAAGCTGTAGCTCTTAAGTGAAGATGAAACTATTTATGAAAAGCTACATGGTGAGGATGAAACTAATTCATTATTTGGATATGCAAGTAAAATAAATCCATAACCGGAAAAATTTACATTTCGTATTTTACATTCAAAATGTTTTTATCTATTACGTTTAAAATGGATGTACGCTTGTTATAATGGCGATGTGACTGGAATGGGAATGTGATGAACAAATTTAAAAAAAAAAAAAAACGACGTGCACCAATCTGAAAATGGTAAGCCGACACAAAGTCGTCGTGGAGGACGATTTCGATTTGATTTGATTGGCATCCAGTCGTTTCTTCGTCTTACCAGTGCCAGCCAGCAGGCCAGCAGACTAGGCTTTTTCGTCTTACCAGTGCCGGCCGGCAGACAGGGCTTCTGCCTCAATATTCCAACCGGTGATGTAATTTGACGGTAATGGCTAGTTCGTCATGACACATTTTAACAGTAATACGGCGTTGGTTAAATTTTTGACGTTATTTTTTGGTTTAAATTATATTTTTGAATGTATAAATAGATTTAGTGTGATGAAAATTTTCGGAACACTTTGATTATACAAATTTAACTACTCAAATATATAGATCCAATTATTTATCACTAGATTTCGGACAAAATCAAAAGAAAAAAATTGCCAAAAAACCTCCAATAAAAAATTTATACTAGTCTGATAAAATCAAAGCTCTGCCTTACATGTAAAATCTTTACCAATTACCAATTTAATGTAAAACATTACCAATTTAATCTACTCTAATACGGTCAAGGCACTGCTTTACATGTAAAACCTTTACCAATTTAATATAAATGACGGGTAGCATCGATTTGAAATTCCAACCCTGATTCCAAAGACGCCGGCTATAAAGCGGGCACGGATTGCTTTGGAGATAACCAGCCCCTGGGTTTCAAACATTGGTTCCATGGCTCGATTCAGGGCGGAAATTGCACATTTTCTATTTCTGTACATTGTGGTGGCAATTATTGCGGTGACAGTTATGATTCCAGTCGGCCTTGCGGCCGACGATCTGGAGTTAACGGAAGAGGTGGGTAAAGGATGCAGCCCCAGTAATGTTAATGATACAGCGTTCACAGCTTTCAGTGGCTTTCGAGATTCTGTTTTCGCATACCTTTCCTCACATGTTACCCCAGACAATTCTCCTACTGACAACGCTGGAGAAACGGAAAATTCTGTTTACGGTCTTGCAGTGTGTAGGAAGTATTTAAGCGCCCGAGAGTGCTCGAAATGCATTATGGAAGCGGTTACTCAACTAAAATCATCCTGTCCCCAATCTGCTGGTGGTCGGATTTATTTGGACGGTTGTTTCCTTCGTTATGAGAATTCTTATTTCTATGATGAGCCTCTGGATGGTGGGAATTTCTCCAACTGTCTATCCACTTTGGCGAATTCCAGTGATCCGCAATTCTCTCAAATGGCCCGGACCTTGTCCACGCAACTAATAACGAACGCTTCTGCAAATAAGGGTTATGCCGTTGGCTCCAATGGCCCCTTGTATGGTCTCGCTCAGTGTTGGCCCACTGTTTCCATTAGTGATTGCCAAACATGCTTGACTGACTCTCGGAATCTTTTACTCAAGTGTATTCCCGGGAGTGAAGGTCGAGGCCTCCAGGCGGGCTGTTTTATGCGATACTCAAATTACTTGTTTTATAATTCAGGTACGAGTTTTCTATATCTGTTGAAACTTTTTGCTGTTTAATTGTCATTTAATTTTCATATAATAGTCTTAATTTTCATATAATAGTCTTAGGCTAGAGATTCGATTCTATCAATTGAAGGGTTGGATTCATAGATTTAAGTGATTATTTCTGTAAAATCAGAGTGTTTTGAAAGTTTTTCAGCATGCTGAATTTATTTTTGCATTTAAAAATGGATTTGAACAACAAAAATAGTTTTTGAGATATTTGTCAAATTGTTGGATTCATAGATTTAAGTGATTATTTTTGTAAAATCCTAGTGCTTCGGGAGTTTTTCAGCATGCTGAATCTATTTTTGTATTTAAAAATGGATTTGAACAACAAAAAACAGTTTTTGGGATATTTACCCGAAATCCTGCAAGAAATTGTTGGATTCATAGATTTAAGTAATTATTTCTGTAAAATCCGAGTGCTTTGGGAGTTTTTCAGCATGCTGAATCAATTTTTGCATTTAAAAATGGATTTAACAACAAAAAAACAGTTTTTGGGATATTTGCCCGAATTCCTGCAAGAAATTGTTGGATTCATAGATTTAAGTGATTATTGTTAAAACTGTACATTGCCAGCTGTCCTGGCCAGCTGTACTTTCTATTCTTGATTTTCTTGAGCCTATTTAGCTCAGCTATTTCCCATTGCATAGTACTTCTTCAGACTTACTACTTCTGAACTTCTTCATGTACTCGTTTTGTACTTTTCTTCTTATATTCTAATATATTGTTTTCTGTTCTATTCCTTCTCTCTGCATTTCTTACTTCACAATTTATCATGGTATCAGAGCTACAACAGTAAGCCTCTTCAAACAGGTTGGAGAGCAACATGATCCTCAAATAGCGCAGAGCTGACACGGATCTAGAGAGCATTCGACATAGACTTTTCACAAGGCTTGGAGAGTTGTCCGTCATACTCTTTAAAGATCCTCACAGGAAACTTCCACGAGGAAGTTGTCCACTCATATGCTCAAAAGATCGGCGTAAGAAGCTCACACGCCAAAGCAGAGCGTACAACGCTCGAAAGATCGAGGAAGAAGAGAGTGCAGAAGAAGAAACTTTAAAGATTCTTGTACAATTTTCAAGAATCATCAAAGAATTCATGAAAAAGAGCTTCAGAAGGCATAAACGTTAAAGATTTCATGAAATTCGTTCAAATTTGTGAAAGATTGCTGCAGAAGGCAACATCGTTTAAGGCATTTTGGAAATCGCTCGAATCTGTTAAAGATTGCAGCAGACAAAGTCAAGCTTCAAAGAATCCGTGTACTTCTTTCAAATATTTGAAAGATTCACGAATATTTCTTCCACAGGAGCAAAGAACACATCTCATGTGTAAAGAACAGCGATTGCGGTCGTAAGATTCGTCCTGCGAACGGATCCAGAGCGGGAAACTAGTTCAGAAGGGACAAAGAGAGCGTGGAAAAGACGAAAGAAATTCAGCCGTTAGATCTTGCGCAGAGGACCAACAACCGTTGGATCTGCGAGAAAGTGCACGAGGTTTAGTCCTCTAAAGTGCACAGGAGAAATTTTGACTTGTGAAGTTGCGAAATTCCGACATCATCTGGACCGTCAATCAAGAGACACGTGGTGAGATCTCGACATTTCGCTGACTCGCAAGGTGTAAAGGTCAGAAGACTGTCGTGAGAATTCGCGAATCGCGAAATCACGAGTCATTCTGGACTGTTGGATCGAGATAGATCGTGAGCCGTCGATCTCATCCCATCGCAAAATCAAGAATCGGGAGTTGGACGAGCAAAGGAGACTGCTCTCCAAAACCCCGATACGCGAAATCTTGAGAGGATTGTGAGCCATCCATCTCAGAGGACAAGTGTCAGCAGATCCAAGTGCCATCATTTTCGGCATTTCGGAGTTCGGGATATTGGAGGTCTTGTTGACGAAAAGTCGGGACACTCCACGGCGAAAGTCCCGAAATCCCGAAAAGATTACAACCGTCCATTCGTTCGGACACGTGGCGGAGATCGAGGAAACCGTCGGCATTTCGGCTATCAGGGTTTCAAGTTGTCAGAGGATTTGGAGTCGCAAGTCGCGAAATCGTGAAACGATGAGGACCATCCATTGTAAGGGGACGCGTGGCAACAATCTAGGCCCTCGGGGAAAGTCCCGCAAGTGAAGGCCATCGGCATTTCGGGAATTGGTTTTTTGGGAGTTGAGAGACCAAGTGGTCGCGCGTTTGAGTCGTGAAATCCCGAAAGGGACTGCGGTCATATCAGGAGAGGTCATGTGGACCAGAGGTATAGCCCAAGGGGCTAACTGAAGTTAACGCCATTTCGGCGAATCGACATTTCAGAGTTCGCGGTTTCGAAAACTCTGGGACAAGAGTTCTAAACTCGCAAAATAACGAATCGTGAAATCTCGATAGGATCTGGACCATCAGATCACAGGAAGATCTGGACCGTTGAATTATCCAAAGACATATTTCGCATTTCGGCAATTTGAAAGACAAAGAACCGGAAAAGCCCATAGCGCTTTAACATTAAGGCGCATGGTCACATTGAACGAAGACTAAGGGCCAATTCAAGGCCGATAAGCTCTCTTCAGCCATCGGCAAATCGACGTTTCAGCGATCGGAGGTTGGCGAGACAAGAGATCGGAGGACTCGTATAGCGAAGTCCCGACGTCAGAATCGCGAAGCCAAAAACTCACGAAATCTTGAACGCAGAGTTCTGAAGTCACTGCAGGAGACAGGTAAGTAAGAATTTTGTTTATGTTTTGTTCATTTTTTTTAAATAAAAAAAATATGGCATCGTCTAGCAATTTAGGACCAACTCAGGGTCCAATTCTTCTTGGAAAGAACTATGAGTTCTGGTCTCTTCAGATGAAATCCTTCTTGCAAGCACAAGAGTGCTGGGATCCAATGGATCATGGATATGTGGAACTAGATTCAGCAGACCTGTCCACCATGACTAATCAGCAGAAGATTTCTCATGCAACTCAAAGAAATAGAGAAAATAAAGCTAAATTTTGGATTCAAAATTATGTGGATGACTCGATTTTCTAAAAAATCACAGGCGCTGGTACTTCAAAACAGGCCTGGGACATCCTTAAATCTTTCTACCAAGGAAATGACAGGGTCAAAACAGTTAAACTGCAGACCTTGAGGACGCAATTCGAGACTCTAAGGATGACAGAGTCCAAAAATGTGGATCAGTTCATGACCAGAGTCATGGGCATCGTGAACCAGATCAAATTGACTGGTGAAACCATCACTGATCAACGCATTGTTGAGAAAATTCTCAGAAGTTTACCAAAGAAATTCGAAATGGTTGTAACAACAATCCTTGAATCCAAGGATCTATCAAGTTTTTCAATAGATGAAMTAATTGGTTCTCTGGTGACACATGAGACCAGACTGCATCTCACAGATGATTCACTCTCCAATGCTTTCAAAACTCAATTCTCCTTCAGTAGAGGGAAAGGCAGAGGAAGAAGCATAGGTCACCAAGGAAGAGAGAGCAATCAAAGTAACCCTCACTCCAGTGGAGGTAACAGACAACAGTATCCGAATCAAAATTTCCAAGGTCAAAGACAACAACAACAAAATCAACATCAGAATTTCCAGCCTCAAAGAGGTAGAGGGAGAAGATCAAATGAGAAATCAAGTATACAATGCTATTACTGCAAAAAGTATGGGCACTATGAATCTGAATGCAGGAAGAAGCAAGAAGATCAGCTCTCAGGCAGAGCACATGTGTCAAATCATACGGGAGACACCTCAAGAGGTATGTTTCTCTCATGCCACAAGACTGAAGAACAACCTAAAGATCTCTGATTGTTGGACAGTGGATGCAACAATCACATGACAGGTAACAAAGAATTACTTTCATGCATTGATTCTTCAATCTCATCTGATATTACACTTGGAAACGATTATTTAGTCAAATTTCAAGGAAAAAGACTGTTCCTATTCTTACTAAACAGAATGTAAAGAAAGACATAAACAATGTCTATCAGGTTCCAGATCTGAAACATAATTTGCTAAGTGTAGGACAACTCATTGAACATGGCTATAAGGTACTTTTTGAGGGAGCATCTTGCAAGATATATGACAAAATCCCAAGCAGAAAATTGATTTCTGAAATCCATATGACTCAAAATAAGATGTTTCCCCTTACCCTCAGAACTGCAAATCTGAGTCAACCATATGCACAATGTGCATCAACCCTGAATGAAACAATGGTTTGGCATAAAAGATTTGGACATCTACCATTTCAGAGTCTAAGTCTTCTTCAGAAGAACTCCATGGTCAAAGGTCTTCCTATATTTAAAGAGCAAATTCCCCCATGTGAGTCTTGCATACTTGGAAAACATAAGAGAATTAGTTTTCCACAGTCTTCCAATCAATCCAAACAACATCTTGAACTTGTTCACACTGACCTATGTGGACCAATGCAAACAGAGTCAATAGGTGGTAGCTTTTACTTTCTAACGTTTATTGATGATTTCAACAGAAAAATATGGATCTATTTTCTCAGACACAAGTCTGAAACTTTCACAAAATTCAAAGAATTTAAGGCAGAAGCTGAAAAACAGAGTGACAAATATATCAAAGCACTAAGGTAAGATGGAGGTGGAGAATACAACTCCATAGAATTTGCAAATTTCTGCAAATCACAAGGTATTATCATGCAAACAACAATCAGATATACTCCACAACAGAATTGAGTGGCTGAAAGGAAAAATCAGACAATAATGAATATGGCAAGAACACTTCTCAAAGAGAAAAGTCTGTCAAATATTTTTTGGGCTGAAGCAGTAGCATGCTCAGTTTATCTCTTGAATAGATCTCCAACCACCAGTCTAAAGATGAAAGTTCCTCAAGAAGCATGGAGTGGGACAAAGCTCAATGTAGCGCATCTAAGGACATTCGGATGCATAGCATACGCTCACATACCTTCCGAATTAAGGAAGAAACTTGATGACAAAAGTGAGAAATGTATTTTCACTGGATATAGTGAAACATCTAAAGTTTACAGGCTTTACAATCCAATCACCAAAAAATTAATTCTCAGCAGAGATGTAAAATTTCTGGAAAATCAATTCTGGAATGATTCAGAAAATCAACAGATGGACAGTCAAAATCCATTGCTGCCAAGTTCTGAAAATGCAGAAAATTCAAGACAACAAGTACCTCAAACTATTCTTCCAAGATTGCAAGTACAAAGACAACCTGAAAATTCTCAGGATAACTCAACTTCCAACAGAGAATCATTCTCTGAACCACACAATCAGAGAACTCGAAGTTTGAGAGAAATCCATCAGTAGTTGGATGACTTTGAACAACACAACCTTTTTGCTTTAATGCCATGTCAACCTACATCTTTTAAGGAAGTAGCTAAGGAGTCACATTGGGTTCAAGCCATGAACCAAGAAATTGACTCCATTGAGAAGAACAAGACATGGGATTTTGTTGATTTGCCAAGTCACAAGAAGAGTATTGGTGTCAAGTGGGTTTACAAAACTAAACTCAATTAAAAAGGGCAGATTGAAAAACACAAGGCAAGACTTGTTGCCAAAGGATTCTCACAACAACCAGGTACTGATTATGGTGAAACTTTTGCTCCAGT
>ML794755.1:257964-288631 GCA_009831015.1 Picea engelmannii
GGGGTGGAAAGAGTGTGGGAGAGAGAGAGGGAGTTTTGAGAGAGAGAGAGAGACGGGGAGAGACCAAGGTTAATACCCTCTTAGCTTGCACTAATTTTAAGGATATATTGACTTTCATAATTTTAAAAAATAAAAAATTGACATTATAAATTTTCAAAAAATACACTGCACTAGAAAAACAGTACAAGTTTTTGAATGGAATTTCATCGTTAAGGTACTCAACCCCTGCATGAAAAAAGACATATACCTTATATTTTGTTGGAAAAATAGCATACCATTGTTAGAAAAAATCAAATTTCATATAGTTATTCACAGTGTCTATGAATTAAAGTTGTATATTCGAAAAGATAATTCAATTTCCTACGTTTCATATTTTTGTACCATATTCAAATTCATTATAAAATTACCTTGAATAATCCATCCAATTTAACATATTGTTTTTTTTCCATGTTTGTATTGCCACTAAAGTGTCGTGAGAGACCATCATTAGCCTGCACATAGACACACACACACACATTAGCTTTCTAATTTTACCGAAACAATTTATCTCCGTCATTGTATTCCCTCTATTTGTTGCTACAAGATCTTAGTACTCAAGTACCCAAACATCAAATCTTTAAATATGCTAGTAATATTCAAGATTTCAATAAAATTTGCATAGGAAGAAGATAAACTCTTCAAAGTTATAACCTCCATATCTTCTTCTTCAGTTGTCCTGTCAATTGATTTTCAATGATCTCTAATATCATTGATTTTTAACAAATGACCTTGCATGGAGTTTGATTCGTCCATTTGAGTTGAAAATAACATAATTTTAATGAAAAACACTCTACCTTTGTATGAGGTTTCATGCATTTTCAATATGTTTCCTTACATGAGAAATGCATCCTTATCATGTTGAACTTCCACAAACATCTCATTGATTACACATAACTTAATTAGTTATAGATAACTTAATTAAAATCATAGCCTCTCATTATTCACATCATATTTTTCTTGGCCATCTAGGTAAATGTCACTCCAAATTTCTTCTCTGCCTACAAATGTTTCCAAACATATATATTTAAATATAACAAGTATCCTAAAATAAGAAATTCTAAAATTTAACACACACCTCACTTACATTTAATGCTTGACATATTTAATACTTTACAGTGAAATTCTGACATATTTAATGTGGTGTAGGCAGTGATCTATTCTTTTCTTTCCCTCTGCTATGATCTAACCTTCACTACATCCATGTAACCACTATCTAACCGTTAGTGAATTACAATTGGCATTGTAGAGCTTGCAACCATTTCTTTGATACACGAAATGTTGTAGAAACGAGGTCACTCATTCTTCTTGGAATTACGAAATGTTGTAGAAATGAGCTCACTCATTCTTATTGGACTCTCTCTTTTTCTTCACCAGGTCTCTGTCATTATTCAGACGAGGGCCTGCAGGGTGGTTCGGGACCTGCAAATACCAGAAACTCATGAAAGCATCTAATTCTAGTTGATTTTTTATTACTTAGATAACAAAAGATACATTGTAGACCTTGCCCCTTAGGAGATAGCCATTGAGGGGGACTTCTACAGCCAAATTGCAAGTCCTTTACATTCATGAGAGAAAACAACGTTAAGAAAGGAAAATAAGGCACACAATAGATCTATTGCAGGTGAAACAAAAACTATTGTGGGGAAAGCAAGAGAGAAGTGTGTCGATAGAGAAATTGCAAGACGTTCTCGAGGTATGCCAACATATGAAATCAAGGAAGGATAGGACTGTGGATGAAATCAAGGAAGGATGGGAGTGCCTGGCTTCGATCTCCTGCCATTCACTCATTCATTCCACTAAGATTAAGAAGCTCGTTGGAGGTTGCAAACATGGGGTGAGAAGTGCTGACATTGAGCAGGGAGAGCCAAGAAAAAATGGGGTAGCAGTAGGTAGGAAAGTTGTGTGTTAAAGAATTAGAGTCTTGTAGGCTTTATTTACCATGAAGGAAACTTTAGATTTCAATAATTTAAGGTAGTAAATATATGGTGTGCCTACTTTATTTACCATGAAGGAAACTTAGAGTTCAGGGCTTTAAACTACTAAATATATGCCTGGAGGACGAAAAATCTAAATGGGGATCGTGCACCAAATCTTGTAAATTGTCTTAGAATTAAATATTTTCACATTTGTAAATTGTGTTAGAATTGAATATCTTTGTTTACATATTTGTATCTTGTCTTATCATGGAATTAATGGAATTTAATATTTTTATTTTAAGATTTATAAATTGTTTTGAAATTAAATAGTATTTTTTTTTCTTTTCATTTGTATTTTATCTTGGAATGATATATCTTTAAATAAAAGTTTGTAGTTTGTCTTGCATTAGATATCTCATATTTGTAATTTGTCTTGGAATTAAATATTTTTATTTTCAAATTTATCCTAAATTTAAAAATTTTCATATTTAACTAGATTTACTTTGTTAATATATCAATGTTTATATATATTTTTAGTTAATAAAAAATCTGGTAATAAGAAACATTTCCTTTAAAGCTTTTTTTTTCATTTAGAAATAAAAATTTAAAGTTAACTAAGTATTTTCTTACTTTTTATAATCTTGGATAAACCAATTTGTTTTCTTCTTCATCATCTTATCTTAACAATCTTACATTTAATAGAGAAACTAAGGATACTATGAGAAATCACTCTTCTAGGGTTTGACCTAGCACTTTCGGCTTTGGCTAGGTTTTGAGGGGAAAGTCTCACTGCTGCTCTCTATTGTCGCCCCTTGTAGGGAAATCATGATCCCAAATGAGGGAGGGCCGTGAAGAACCTCCTACAGTCAGGTGGTGTCACAAGTTCAATAAGGAGGTGGATTCTGCAGACCCTCCTTCAAACCTTCATCAGACCAACACTCACGCATCTTCTTCGAGGGGGATTTCAAGGGAAAGGAAATGGAAATCAACTCTGGACCAACCCAAGGCAAGGAAACATGCACCTAGGCACCGAGGAAGTGCATACCATAGGCACCTTCAACACCAAAATATGTCATTATCACACCCATAATCGAGGAACATAAGCAATACATGAGGGACTACGTGTTGGTAGGAAAATTTCTAGGTCAGTGACCCTCTGAACATGAGCTCATCAAGTGGATTCATAAATGGTGGAATCTCAAAGGACATTATGACCTACAACTAGGCTCCAAGGGTTTCTTTACCATCATTTTTCATAATCTAGAGGACCACAATCGCGTATTTGATGGAGGACCGTATTTATTCAACTCTTTCGGCCTCTTTCTAAGTTTCTAGATGAAGAAGTTCATCCCTGAAAAAGAATACTTTGTGCATGCATCGGTCTGGATACGCCTATACTCTCTCCCGTAGGATTTTTGGTTAGAGGAGATTTTGGCTGGCATTGGAAACACCATAGGAATCTATGTAAAATCCTCAGAGGCAACCAAGAAAAGAAGGTACACTTCCTATGCGGGCATTTGCGTCTACCTCAACATAGCTAAGCCTCTCCCAGGGTCCATCGCTCTGGAATACCATGACGAGGACTGGTCTCAAACTATTGATTACAAACATATACCTTTCAGATGCATAAAATGCCATGATCATGGAAATTTTTTCAGGGACTTCCCTATGAATGTGACAACCAAAAGTGATAATCCTGAAACTAGTAAAGAAAAAGATGGTTTTACCTAGGTAGGGGGGAGGCGACGCAATATTGCAAAGAAAACAATGTCATTGGTAAACAAGGAAGAATCGGCTGCCAAATCCTTCGATGCCCTCCAAAACATCCCCGAAGACATGGACACAACTAAGATACCCCAAAAGGAAACTACTACCCACAACAAAGAAAAATAGAATATCCCGAATACCCCAGTTCTGGAGCAGATCCAACCTTCCTCCTAATCCCTCCCAAAAGAGGGAGAAGCTTCTGACCTAGAGGAAGGAGAAAACAAAATGGATCTATATGAACACGATCTCTCTGGAATAGATATAGAAAATCTAGATTAGGCCTTCTGCAAGAAGGAACTGTACACCATTCACCCAGATCAACTCTGCAAAGTTCATAAAGTATTTATCAACTCCTCGAGAGGTTTAGCGACCAAATACAACACAAGATTTGGAATTAAGTGTATTCAGTAGAGGGACCAACACAAATCTCAAAAGGAAGAGAAAGAAAAGAGGAAGGAAGTCTACCCAAAATATCATACAGGAACCCTTGTTATTCCCAATAACATGGTTTGATAGTAGATTGCCTCTTCTAGAGCACAATCCATTCTCTCAGTAACTTCATGGTCAACTTAGATCAGATACACCTCATATCTGACACTTTCCCCCACCTCCCCTCTCCCTCCTCATTGTGAAGCTCATCTCTTGGAATATAAGGGGTCTCAACGGTCGTAGTAAGAAGAGGCTTCTATGGGAAAGGATCATAGAAGAACAACTTAACATTCTTCTACTTCAAGAAATAAAATGTGTAGGGGAGGAAATTAATCAAATTCTCTCCAAATGTTGGAAACAAGGAAAAATGTTGACCATCGATGCTAGAGGCATATCCAGCGGCTTGGCCATTCTCTAGAATCCTCACTCTATAATCCTGAACAACTTCTTCTCAACCCACTGGAAAATCTCTACGGAATATTGGCTTATCAAATATAATCATCCCGACATCCTCACCAATGTCTATGGACCGACTACACAAGGGGACAAGTTTAACTTCATTCAACACCTGGAGAGGCTGACCACTCTCATAATTGATCAGATATGGATACTGGGTGGGGATTTCAATATGGTCTACAACCTTGAGGAAAAAAAAGGGGTAATCCGCAGATTAGACCAAGAAAGTGAGCTCTTTCTGGATCTAATAGACAAACATGGTCTCGTTGATTTAGAAACCCAAAATGGGCTCTACACTTGGACAAATAGGTGATCGGGCTCCCAACAGGTGGCTTGTATACTCGATCGGTTCCTAGTCTTCGATCTCCTCCTGATGGATGGTCTCTCCATCAACGCCAACATTCTGGACACAACATGCTCCAACCATTGGCCCATTCAGTTAATAATTGATATCACAGGTTCCCCCGACATAAATCCCTTCATATTTGAGTGGTTTTGGCTTACCCATCTAGAGTTCCAAGACATGGACAAGACCTTGTGGCGGGATGCTGCCATCCCTCATGAATAAAAAATGTATTGTTTCCAACAACGACTTAAGAACTTCAAACAACGACTCAAGCTTTGGAATAAACAGAACTTCGATAACATATTCAAGGAACAACGACATTTAACTAACCAAATGAACCTCCTCCAAATGCAAATAAGGAATCATGGCCTCACAGAGGACCTGAAGGAACAAGAGAACCTTCTAAAACAACAATTGGAGGAAAGACACTCTCAAGAAGAAGGCTTGTGGAGGGAGAATTCTCGCATACAATGACTCAAGGAGGGAGAACACAACACAAAATTATTTCACCGGTCAATGATCAAGAGGAAACACACCAATCAGATCACTCAACTGGTCACAGATCAAGGACAAATCCTCCAAGCCCATGAATATCTGGAACAAGAATTAGTTTCTTATTACCAGAACATACTAGCTGAGCCCCAGGAGGATAGATCTGCAGACATCAACAAGATCACCCAGAATATTCCACATCTCACCACCTAGGAGTAGAATGATGCCTTGACAAGACCCATCAAGATCAAAGAAGCTGACCTAGCTCTGCAGGACACCTGCGAAGGAAAATCCCCAGGTCCCGACAGATTTACGATGAACTTATTCCATTTTTTCTAGCCCATGGTTCGGGAGGAAGTCTGGGAGAGCATAGAGGACTCAAGGACATCAAGTCAAGTGCTCCCTTCTCTCAATGCAACCTTCTTGTCCCTCATACCCAAGGAAGAACAGGTTAATCATCCCAAGCAATTCAGACCCATAGCTCTTTGTAACATGATTTACAAACTGCTAACTAAAGTCATTTCCAGATGCCTCAAACCCATTCATATGTTCATCATCTCTCTCGAGTAGTTAAGATACGTTGAAGGAAGAAAAATTCTCAACAACATTCTTCTCGCCCATGAAACCATCCATTCTCTTCAGACCACATGCAAGCCAGTTATGTTACTAAAGCTTGATCTATCTAAATATTTTGATAAAATAAGTTGGGCTTACATGAAGATTGTTCTTCTTTCTTTTGGCTTTGCACAAGATTGGGCCACTTGGATCCTCAACCTCACCTCCTCTGCCTTCTTCTCTATTTTGATCAATGGTGTCCCCACCTGATCCTTCTCTCCCACTCATGGAATACGACAAGGAGACCCTCTGTCCCCCTTCCTCTTCATAATCATGGCAGAAGGCCTCAACCACTCCATCAAAGCCTCCATTGCAGATAAATATTTAGAGGGTTTACCTCTTCATGGTTTAGACCCTCCCATGTCCCATAGCCATTTTTTCGATGATACCTTAATGATGGGATCCCCTACCATTCGTGAGGCCCAAAGAATCCTCAACATTCTCAATACCTTCTCTGCAGCCTCTAGAATGGAAATTAATCAAGAAAAATATCAACTCTTCTTTTTTTACACCCCAATCCAAGTTCAGAGCCATATCACCAAAATTTTGGGCTTCACTCGCAGCTCCCTTCTGTCCAATTACCTGGGTATCCTGCTAATAAAAAAATCCCTCTGCAATAGCTCTTGGGAGGGGCTCCTTTCCTCAATAAGGAAAAGGCTCTCCTCCCGGACTTTCCGCTCGCTCAACTTGCCAAGCCGCCTCATCCTCCTCGAATCAGTTCTTCAAGCCCTTCCCATTTATTCCTTCTCAAATCTGGTCGCCCCCAAATTCATTCTAACTTCCATCAAGTCACTTCATAGAAACTTTATCTGGGTAGGAGCAAAAAATCAGAAAAATATAGCCTTGATCAGCTGAGAAAAAATATGTAGACCGAAATCCATGGGCGGGCTTGGTTTGCACGACCCCACTGTTCTCAACAAAATTCTAAGCGCTAGTATTTGGTGGATATGGATAAATCACCCTAAAGACATTTGGGCCAATATTTGGAGGAAAACTTAGGCTCCAGGTTTTGAGGAAAAATAGTTGATTCGATGGGATGATAACACATAGGGATCTTTAATTTGGAATGTAGCAAATAAAAGTCACTCCTTGATTGTTGATCGTGCCTTCTAGGAAATCAAAAATGGGAGAACAAGATCCTTTTGGAAAGACTCTTGGAAACAATGACCTGCGCTCGACAAGAACCCCATCATCAAAGCCCTTCTTGACACCACCATGTAAGTGGGCTTTCTCATAGTCGCGGATTATTGGGAAAAAACCCCCCCCAGGGCCACATGGCACAGATGGAAGTCCACCCATATAGATCATCTTTCTGCACACGTGGATCTCCAGGACTGGCATGAGATTGTCTCTTCTAGAAAAATATAGATCCATCCAGGCAAGGAAATTGTGAGATGTGGGCACTCCTCACAGGGCTCCTTCACCATCAAAGAATCCTACAACCTCAAGATCAATCATATTTTACCACCCAAAGAGAAAATATGGATGAAAATATGGGGCTTTAAGAATTGGCCCAAAATAAGAACCTTCCTTTGGCTTGTTTCCCATAAAGGCATCCTCCCTTGCGATAATCTAGCAAAAAGAGGATTTATTGGGCCTTCTATCTGCCTTCTTTGCGGAAAGGAATCTGAGACACATAACCACCTACTCAATATTTGCACTTACAATACTCAAATATGGGATCACAGTGCCCTACTCATGCGCACCATCGACCACAATAGAGAAGGACTGAAGGAAACAATCATAGGATGGCGCGACTATGCTTTTCATTCTCCAATTCTTAATCATATTTGGCAGCTCCTACTCATCTTCATCATCTGGCAGATCTGGAAAGAACACAACAAAATAATCTTTCGATCGACCCAAATGGACTGGCGAACCATTTTGAACATTATCTGGGACAATATCAAAGAAACCATCCTTCTACAGTCCTAGATAGAGGAGGATCTATAGTTTCCTCCTCAGGAAAAAAGAATTATGGACAACTGGGTCACTAACTTTCAGCCTCAAATGCACTGAAAAATTCAGAAGAGGAAATTCAAAGACAATCCTTCACACTGGTCCCCCCCTTCTCTAGGGTAGATCAAGATAACCTTTGACAGAGCCTCCAAAGGTAATCCAAGACCTATTTTCTTTGGGGTCATTCTTCGCAACAACCAAGGGGACATAATGTTAACCACGATTGACAACATTGGACACAACACAAACAATGCAATAGAGCTCTGGGGACTTGTGAGGAGGCTACAACTTGCTCATGATTGCGGGCATCATAAGATGATAGTAGAAGGGTACTCTCAAATCATCCTCAACCTTCTGGGAAAAATACTCAATGGAGTGGATCTAGACTGAGTCTCCCCATGCTGGTTATTAACCACAGGATTAACCACCATCACAACTACCATCAAATCGCACATGGTCATAATCCATTCGCATGTTAGGTGGCAAGCCAACCAAATAGAGTACCTTCTCGCTAACAAGGTAGTAGCTCTTGAAGGACCAAACATCATATGCACTTCGCACATAGATCAATCTCTCTTTCAGGACTGCATCAACAAGACTCTCAGCTCGGATGGTCCCACGGATGGGGTGTTAGTGCGCAACACTTGGCCTACGGAGGAGATGGCATCTGCCACCTCTCTAAGGGGCATGTGATCGAAACATACCGACCCCTCCTGCATTTACACCTAATGTCCCTCGACATTCATTCCTCCTTATGACTCTAGCCACCCTCCACTATTGTAGTGCATCCCCTTCTGGACATTCATTTTGGCTATGACGAAGGATGACTTACCAGTACCTCTGTGTGTGTGGGAATTTAATCCCCAGGAACCATTTTATGTCGATGGCTCTCCCAAATGTATGCCATTCCTGCTCCTCCCCCTTGGAAACTCCTGCTCTAAGGCATTTTCCCTAGTTCCCTTGAATGATTTTCTGCTCTCGCCTTCGACGCTATCCCTACTCAATTCTCTATTCTTGCAGGATATTCCTCGATAGAGAGGAAAGACCAAGAGGGGGCCTCTATGGTATCAAAGAAGAGCATCCATGGCTCATCTCTTGCCCATTCTTGCGCCACCACCTGACTCCTCACCCCCGACATCAGCTCACCCCCCCTAGAACATCCAAGCCTTCTATCGTTGTCTTCACCCTAGGCATGTAGGGTGGAGTGGTTAGACCTGCAAAGAAATTCACTGGGTGTTACACATTATTTTGGTCATCTTGATGATCCATTGACAACATGTATTCATGTTCCCAAAAATAGCTTTTCTTCATGAGGAAAGTGACAAACTTTCTCTTCTAAAAAACCCTATTAAGGAAGGTCATAGTAAGCTACACCATATGCAGGGTGCGACGATGACTGATCATCGCCCTCTTCTCTAAAGATGGGATGCAATGAATCCACAATCATCTCTACAACTAGGATGCGACGATGTCAAGAGACTAAAAAAGTTATAGAAGGGGATCTTCTAGAAGGTGAGGTGGCATCCATATGGTTGGGATATTACTCACTTCTATGATTTGGTGGCATCATCCTAATCTCTTTAACCATCTCTCTCTCCCTTATATAAGGAGGGATTTCTCATGCAAAAGGTTAAGAAAGGTTAATGAGGGTTGAATTGGATAATATTGTATGGATAATTCTACATTGGATCATTCTCGAGAGCCTCATTTCAGTTCATCGAGTCATTTTGGATCTTCCTCATTCAAGTTTGAAGCAAGTGTGTGTGTTGGAGAAAAGGGTCATTGAAAGGGGACCTTGCGACATCAAGGATTTAGTTGTAATCTCCACTTTTACTTTAATATAATAACAATGATATGTTTCTTTCCCATAAAACTTGTCTCGTTTTATTGTATGATTCCTTGATCACATACATAGGTTCTCGTTGAGTATATTATTGCTTTCACTTTGGTTGGCTTGTGTTCCCATGCAGGTTAAACATCACAGGAGCACTGGAGTGGTGTTGAGATGACGACGAAAAGAGGAAGCGATATTTAAACGGTATGTTGCTTATCTCTTGTTGAATAGTAAAATCAATGATTAGAGATTAGGGAAAGCATCATATTCTGTCTTGTTTTGTTCTAGATCTAGGTGGATCTAGGGAAATCTGTTTATGTCCGCATTTACCGATAAGTCCCATAAAAAAATTGGCGACCATACTGGGGATACAACTTCCTTTTGATTTTTTGCTTCCCATTTTCCTTTAGCCTGCCACCCTATGATAATTTTCATTCTCTAAGTCTGTGGGTGATCCATCTAGACTCACTGGGTTTAGAAGTTCAGTTAAAATTTTTGTCTTTCTCCCAATTTTTTCTTATGAACAAAGATCGTCGCACTATGTCTCACTAGCAGTCTGCGATGACCCTTAAATGTCCCACTTTTCTTGATCATTCCACTACGGCGACGTCACATTGTTCCCTGCTAGCAACCTGTGATGACCTCATCTCGTCACATTGTGTCCCATACCTATCCTGCGACGACTCCTTTAGATTTTGTTGGAGTGAGTCAATTTGCCTTTTATCACTCATATTTGACTTAGTTGCCTGGGGTCAACTTCTTATGCCCATGTTTTATTAATGACTGAGTTTAGAGCTTGCTTGTGATTGGTTTTCAGTGATTGAAAGTCTTTCTTTGCATTTTGCAAGTTTTTTGCTTGTGCTCATTGTCACAAGGATATAATCTCAGATCTTGATCTGGGTGCTTGTTTGATAAAGGGTCTTCAATTTGTCTTAAGTTTTGGATTCATTTTGTTTTTCAGATTGGTTGTTGATTAGGAAACACTTTTTGCTTGCCCATGTAAAAAGGTTTTCTTGTCTTTTCCTTTTTGTCTATGTCACGAATTTGATTTGGGAATTGTGTTGAGAATGTCTTGATTTTCTCGGATTACTTTTTCCTTTTTCTATCACACCTTTGATTTTGTCTTGAAAAGGAAGAATTGAATTCGTTTATTATTTTTAGTAATCTTGTGTAAGAAAATTTTTACATTTGAAATATTGGTTAAAGAGAAACTTTGGAACATTTCGTAGTTCATGATTATTTGGAGTTGTGTTCATTCGAAATTAAGAAATTACAATTTGTAACTTATTGTACTTCAAAAGAAATACCTTCTCCCTAATGTAACTAGAGTTCATCAAATCGAAAATTGCACATTCATCTCTCTTTGCATTTTATTGGGTCAAGGTTACAACATCAACAATTTCATTTTCATCTCCCTTTTGAGTAAACAACAACCTTTAAAACACAACGTAAATTTAAAATTTATTAGTAACTTTTATTTTATAGGGATCTTTTTCACCAACATTAGCTAGGATAGTGATTTGGGATAGGTTGTAAGGCACACTATTCAAAGAATAAAAATACACAATATCCTCTTGTGATAGGCATAGTTCAAATCCAATTGCTACATTTTTTCCTAGGAATCCCTTCTAACACAAGGGTCAATCACGAGGTTGCATTAATACTGGCAGAGTTAATCACCCTACTTTGTTGGTCTTGGTGTATAGATTGCGCATATTATTGGGGGTCACTTGAAGCTATACCCACAATTATGAGTGGAAGCCTCTCGGGTTGATTTTGGGCTAGATAGCCTGCCTTTGCGCGTGGATCAGACTGTCGACTGTTTCCCAGGAATCATTGTTGTAGCTGGTAACCTTAGTAGCCTATCTCTCTAGGGTATTTACATGAGGTGACTGTGGAGGGGAAAGTATTCACAGTACGTGGAATGAACGTTGGCCAAACTCACCTGGGCTCCTTGGAGGGTATACCCATGATTATGTGTGGGAGCTTGCACCAGGGTGTAAGTCCTTTAAGCAGGTCGTCAACGTAACTTTTCCACCCACTTATCCCAACCCCTTCTTGTCTTGATTCCACGATGTTGAATTTCATCACCAACTAGTGACTTCAGAATAAGAAGGTTTGTTTGCTTGGTTTGATTCCTAGATTTTATTAGTGAATGTTATATGTTTTCTTTAGTTGGCTATATATTTTTTTCGTTCTTTACTTGTTTCAACCAACATTGGCCTTATCCGTTCACATAGGATGAAAGGGTTTCCCACGAATGATCCGAAAGGCTACCAACCTTTGCTTCCTAACTCACCAGAAGCCTCTCCTGAGGGAGTAGTCAATAACAAAGTAGCTTCTGAAGTTGGAATCACACACTCTTTGGAAGGATTTTGAATTGTTTCGGATTCATTAGAGGATTTCCATCTTCCCCCAAATCTGTTATTGAATATTAGACAAGAAACACACTTGCTCCAGATGAATTCATCAAGAGAAATTGTTGTTGTTGAAAATACTGGAGTACCTACTGGACGTAACTCTAGGTCTGGAGTAGAGGATCCATTTTTTCATAGTGAATCATTTAGGACACCAGCTCACACTGTCGTAACTTCTAATCCGGGTTCCGTCCCTTTGACATTACGTGATATTTACGATAACCTAGGAGCTAGTCCTGATCAGCCTATGGCATCACAAATTCTTGAGGTGTCTGCTACCTATACAATACCTTTAGACCATTTTACTGGTACTACCAACAGTGTCACCATTGTTTTAGACCAATTGTTGGTTGGTTCTCACTTGATCCTTCCTCTCCAAATGGTCCATTCTATTGTGGTTCCAAGAGCTACCACGATTTTTACCGGAAATGTGGTTGTCACCCAAGCTCCTATTGGAACACCACTTCCTTCTAGACCAAATCCATCACTTACCCCTGGGTACATGGATCTGAATACTTCCATTCCTATCCCTACCCAGGTTCCATCTGGAGGTTCTAGACTTTTTGTTCCTCCTGGGTATAATGCTGTGAGTTAGTTTGTTCCTACACCTACCTAGATTCTCTCCAGAGGGCCTTACGTTCCTCCTACGCATTTTTTAGGAGGATCTCATCATCCTGGCCTGAGTGGCTCCAATCCCGTTGGAGGCACTAGTCATTCTGTCACTTTTGGTTTCCAGATTCCTGTTGGAGGTCAACCTCAAGATGGGGGGAAACCTCAAATTGGGGCACAACATCAACTTGGGGGGAAACCTCAAGTTGGATTCCATAACCTGATTTATGGACAAAACACACCTGTGTTACAATATCAGCCTTGGAATATTCCTTTCCAATGAAATCTACAACCATCTAGGGAGAAACATCCTCAAGTCAATTCTTTTTCACCCCCTAACCTTGGTATATCGTATCCAGGTTATTTGAATCCCACTTGGGGTCAAAACGTTCAATCTAATGTTCCTTTTCAAGGGAACACACCTAATCAACCCAACCCTGTGGGATATATGCCTCAAAATCCTCCACAACCAAATCTGTCAGGGTTGTGTAATTATCTGGAGGCTGCTTATGGTCCTACTGGTATACCTATAGGGATTCCCCCTTAAAACTACCAGTTTCCTCAAGTGAATCGACAATTTCCTTTTCTAGCCACTTTGGATTTACCTGATTTGTCTAGGATTTTGAATGATCCTATTCTACATTCTCCTTATTGGCCCATCATATCAGCCAAATTATCGTCCGAAATTCCTAAATTTGATGGTCAAGCAAGAGAAGATTCAAATAACCATGTTATGACTTTTCATCTATGGTGTTCATCCAACTACTTGATGGATGACTCCATCAGATTACGAATTTTCCAACGAACTCTCACGGGTTCAACAACAAAATGGTACATCGAGTTACCACAAGGATTCTTCAATGGTTTTAACAGCCTAGCCATGGCCTTTTTGACACATTAGCAGTTACCAATTTGATACGATATAGGAACCAAAATTTTGAGTTCTTTCAAGCAATCCTCGTCCACTCATATTTCTGATCACATCCATGAGTGGAGGATAAGAAGACGTTTGATCAAAGTTCCTCTTCCTGATCAACTATTGGCTAAGTGGTTTACCAAATCACTCATTGGACCTATTGCTTGTGATGTAGCCATGGGTGGTTTTGTCACTAAAGAGCAGGCAATTAGTCATGCTCAGTATCTAGATCTCATTTATTCGCAAATGTGAACACTTTAGGACCTGATCCCTGATGCTCCTCATCCGTCCACAAATCCTACCCCAACACCTCCAACATCTTCTCATGCTGTCGATGGTGTGATAGGCACATTTCACGCTGAGACCCAATTTGCGCATGTTGGTCACACCAATCCCAAATCTAATAATTCTAATGCACAAAATGCTCCTGCTCCTACTCCTTCCACTGGTAAGACTTATGAAGTTAATTCAGTCCAATCCGCACCTGTCGGGAAAAAAAAAAAAAAAGGGAAGGGTAAGAACAAGGAGGACAAGAACAATAATCTACAATCTGATAAATCCAAAATGCAAACCGCTAATGAGAAAGATAAACGTAAACCTCGTTACCCCTACCTTATTTGTGGTGATGATCATTACATGAAATATTGTCCACGATGTGCTGGGGTTACTAATTTCCTCCAAGGGACCGGAAAGCCTCCTACACATGTTAGTTTGTCACAACCTTTCCCTTCTCATCAGCAATCCCAACTGGTCATTCATGACCAAGCTTCTCCTTCTACCTCATCTTATGTCCTTATGTGTACTGGTGACTCTAAAAAGAACGAAGTTGCAATCGCAACTCGAGCCAAGGATTACTCTCCGTAAAAAGAGAAAATTAATGATATACAACCTTCTCCCCCAACTTCACCTACAAACAATCCTCTTCATCTTGAAAGACCAGGTCTCGATACAATTCTTCGTCCTTCTCCCAAGGGTGTTGTTTGAAAGTATGCATTCAATCCTCAAGCATGTGCTGCTCAAAACTATAGTATTGTAGAATATCTCACACAAGCACCCTCTGCGATGTCAGCTCTCGAAGTCCTCCAAAGTTGTCCTGCTCAACGGAAGGCACTCTTAAAATACATTGGCAGAATTGACCCCACGGATACTAATCTAATAATCTTTGACTTGGAAGATCACATTCCAAGGCTTCCTCCTCAGTTAGCATTTCAGATTCAAGTTGTTGTTGAAAAAAAGAATATCTGTAGAACCGTTATTGATGAGGAAACCTCGACTTTCATTATGTTTGTTACTTGTTGGAAAGCTATTGGCTCTACTGCCCTCACCGAATTGCACAATACACTTAAGGCCTTTAATGGTATAGGTTTTAAAACTTACGGTGTTCTTCCCTCATTGTCTATTACGTTGGAAGGTAAATCGGTCAATGTTGAGGTTGAGGTCTTCGATGCACCTAGTGGTTATAAAATTTTACTTGGTCGTAGCTGGATTGATTCCATGTGTGTAGTTGTGTCTACCCTTTTCCATGTGGTACGTTTCCCACACCAAGGAAATGTCGTTACAATTGACCAACTGGCCTTCTTTAATTCCAATTCCTATACTAGAAACGTTCCCTTCATTTCGAAGACACCTTCTGGTTACAAGAATGTCAGAGTGGGTCTCCTGAAAGATTCAATGTTAATGGGTACATTTCCAATCCCACTACCCAATATTCCCATTCCTTTTGTTGCCTCTATTCACATGATATCCACCATTGTTTGTGAAACCCCTGCGTCATATGACCCGTGGGTAGTACCTAGCCTTGGTGATTACCTTCGTTACAGTGACACGATGCCTTTAAGTTCAGTTGAATATGATTACCAAGCTATTCAATCGAAAACACCCCCTTATCCCTCTATCAATGATTCATCTCCTTATCCGTTTCACATGATTTTTCCTACGGATGAGATGATCATTTCAGTCATGTCCATGGAAGATACTCCCTGGGACGATGTGCATCATCGCTCCATTCTCTTCCTAGAACATGATACCATCGAGAGTTACCAACGGATTTCGACTCCGTCAACCGTTGTTGTTATTTTTTCAGTTCCTGAGTCACAAAACGATGTTTTGTACGAAGGAAACTTAAGTAACATTTCACCTACTGTCCCTCTCGACATATCCATCAAACCCGAAACCATGGAGAATGTTCATGTTGGAGCCTCATGTTCTGCTGATGAGGTCTCCACTTATAAATCCCTCTTCCAAGAATTCTATGACATCTTTGCATGGAGTTATGAAGAAATGCCTGGTATTGATCCCGATATCGTTTTGCATGAGATTAAGAAATACCCGGAAGCTAAACCCGTTCGTCAAAGACTCCACCCTGTCCATCCACGTAAGGTCGCTACTATCAAGCTTGAAGTTGGAAAACTTCTTAAAGTCGGCTTTATCTATCTTGTGGCTTTTACTGATTGGGTATCCAATCTCGTTCCAGTGAATAAGAAACAAGGTACCATCTGTGTTTGTGTAGATTATAGGGACATCAATAAGGATTGTCCTAAGGACAATTACCCGACCCCTTTCATTGACCAGATCATTGATGACTATGTCAGAAGTGAAATCTTCTCCCTGATGGATGGTTTCTCTAGCTATAATCAAATTAATATTCTACCCGCGGACCAACACAAGACCACTTTTATTTTCCCTTGGGGAACCTTTGCCTACCAGAAACTACCCTTTGGTCTTAAGAATGATGGTGTGACTTTTCAATGTGCTATGTCTTATGCTTTCCATGATATACCGGTGCATTCCATACATCGCCGAGATCACCCGACACATTTAAGGGCCATTTTGTATGCTCTCGTTATTATCGTATCCGCTTAAACCCACACAAGTGTGTTTTTTGTGTGGATTCTAGCCGACTTCTTGGTTTCATCATGTCGATACAAGGGATTCGAGTAGACCCATTGAAGGTTGAGGTTATCCTTAATCTACCTCCTCCTTTCACACTACTCCAACTCCAAAGTTTATAAGGGAAGGAAAATTTTTTGCGTCGTTTCGTCCCCAATTACACTGAACTGACAAAAGGATTCACTCAGATACTCAAGAAAGGTTACGAGTTTGTATGGTACGATACTGCGAACATAACCTTTGAAGCTTTGAAACTTACCTTAACCCATACACCATTACTTTCCCCCCCTGACTATAGCTGAGATTACTTTCTCTACTTAGCTGCTTCAGACTCTACCATCACTATGGTCTTAGTCCAAGAGGATGATTCGCATGAAGAACATGTGATATACTATTTGAGTCGGAGTTTCATGACTACCGAGACCAAATGCCTACATGTGGAGAAACTGGCCTTGGCAGTTGTCCAAGCTATTCAATGTTTTCGTCATTATATCTTATTACACAGAACCACTGTTATTTCCGATTACAACCCTATGCAACATATCCTTACCCAAAAATTTCTAGGGGGAAGTACTCCAAATGGATAGTGATTCTCCAGGAGTTTGACTTGGAATTCGAACGCGCCAAGTCAAAGAAATCTTTGGTTTTTGCCGAACTGATATGTGACCTTCCCTCCAGTGAGACATAAAATGTGGCAAAGGATTCCTTAACTGACGAATCCATTTTTCTGATCATTTATGATGACATATGGCACAGAGATATTATTGTATATCTCTAGACTCAAACTTTCTAGCTTGACCTCTCTAGTACAGATCGTCGTCGCATATTCTATCAAGCTCAACAATACATCATTCTCGGTGATACCCTTTATTGCTGCGTTGTTGACTCCATTTTTTGATGATGTCTCATTTACGATGAAGCTAAGAAAGCATTGAATGACTGTCACTCCAAAGAATGTGGCGGTCATATGTATGGGTATGCCACTACCCAAAAGATCTTATGAACGGGTTATTTATGGCCTTCTTTGTTTAAGGATTGCATTATTGTTGCTCAGAAATGACATGCTTACCAAACTTATAATAACAAGATAAGATCTCATCCTGCTCCCTTACATCCTGTAGTTTTTGTTGGTCCATTCTCCAAATGGGGTGTTGACTTCATGACATGCAACCCTCACTCGGTTGGGGGCCATGTATACATCATTATAGCTGTGGACTATTTCACTAAATGGGTCGAGGCGAGGCCTACATTTTATAACACAAGAAAAAATGCAACATTGTTCATATTCAATCATATCATTACTCGGTTTGGTATCCCTCAAGCTATCGTTACTCATCACAATAATCATTTTTGAAATTCTATGATGTATGAACTTACGGAAAAGTTGGGTCTTCACCATGAAAACTCAACCCCCTATTATCCATAGACCAATGGCTAGGTTGAAGCAATCAACAAAGTTCTCATTACTATGCTTCAACGGATGATAGGAATTCATAAGCCAAATTGGCACACAATGTTATTTTCAACATTATGGGCCTATCAGACATCTGTTAAGTTTGCCATGGGATTTACACCTTTCCAACTAGTCTATGGTATTGAAGCTATCTTTCCGATTGAATGTGAAATACCGTCTTTGAAATTGGCCGTTGAACTTCTCCCCAATACCTCTACCGAAGAGGAACGTCTTTTGTATTTAATGCAATTAGACGAAACCCGTCGCGATGTCACCTTAGTTATTGAAACTCAAAAGAAACACGTTAAAGCCCAATATGAAAAACATGTCAAGACACGTGTTTTTTCTGAAGTGATCTAGTTCTTCTTTATGAGCAAGATTGTGATTTACTAGGGGCCGGTGAATTCGAGGCCATGTGGCGAGGTTCTTACATTGTCAAACGTGTGTTGGAGAAGGGAGCTTATGAGCTAGTTGATTATGATGGAATCCCTTTGAGTGAACACATAAATGGGATTTACTTAAAGAAGTACTATGCTTAAGTCATTTTTGCATGAGTGATAGCACTTTTAGTGTATCATACTCTTGTGTTCTTTTTCATTGTTTGGTTTCGACTTTCAGCTTCTTACCTTGCATTGTTCTTGGTTTCCATATGTTGATGTTTTTGCTACCCTACATTGGCTTCGTTGATGGCTCTAGTCGCAACACTCAGAACTTAGCATCTATTGCTTGGGAAATCTATGCACCTACGGATGAATTGATTAGTCTACATGGTGTGTGCCTTGTTCATGCAAATAACAATCTTGCAGAATACAGTGTAGTCATCGAATTATTGACCGACGTTGTTTCACTTGGAATCCATCATCTTATTGTATGACTCGATTCACAGTTATTATTCCTATAGTTGAGTAGTGTTTACTCCATTCGAATTCCTACGTTGTTAAGGGTATATTTATGAATTCGCCTCTTGGAACGTCATTTTGATTACATTGAATATCAACACATTCTTATATGTCTAAATACATTAACAAATGCATATATATATATATATATATAACGATAAAAGTTGTACAAAAAGTGTTTTTGTCCGAAGACCAAAATATCAAAAATGTGAAGCACATGGCTTCATATATAATGGAGCATCAAGGATGTTGCTCGCTATAACATGCGACTGCCCGTGTTACTCTAGGGAGCAGTAAACCGATGGAAGCAGATACACCCACTATGTGGCGCTGATAATGCCTCGGGATATCATTGATGGAGGCATCCGGGATGTTCATCGTCAAACCCTCCATTTTTTTCTCTATAGTCTCATAGTCAGCAGTAGCTACCCCTGCTATGTCGACTCTCTCCCCTCGCCTCTGGATGGGGGAAGACCCTGGAGGTCGATAAGGTCCCACATCTACATCATCAAAGAGCATTTTATTAGTCATCGGATAAGGAACATAAAAAAACATTTTATATTAAAAATCACAAAAAAATCATAAAAGAAAAATGTCCTTCTTACCTATGTTCCCTGATTGGGAACCTTTAGGAAGAACCAAGTCTGGATCACCTCAGAAGTCCAAACCAGCATAGGCATAGTCATCAACCATAAGCATCTAGGTCCTCAACCAATAAGAGAAAACATCATTATACCTAATGATAGGACTACTCACATGCCGTGCCATGAGGTCGACCCACCTCTTCATTCTTGGATCCTGTGGGGTAGGTATACCCCACTCTACCTGCAAACGTAAATATGGGACCCTCTCAGGGAAGAAGGACACAAAAATCAAACCATATCCAAAAATTTTCAGTTCACCATCCCTGCACTTAGTCAATTGTTTTTTCATGCTTCTGAGAACCTCGTCACACTAGTTGAAAACTCGGGGCTCCATGCATTCCAGTGCATACTGGAAATAGCTCTGAAGATCCATATGGGGAGATGCACTCCCTGCCATGCAAGTGATGGTGTAGAGGATAGTCTGTAGAGGCAAGTCACAGACATATCTGATAGCGAATTTGCCGCTATGCTTCTGAGTATCGGGCACACAATGTGCACTGATATACTGGCTCATAGGCTCGCCACCTCCCCCGCTACCTGTAAGCATGACTTGGGACCCATGACGAGATATCCTGGTCAAGAAGTAGATATCCTTGATATCTATCATAAGAATATGATCTCCCACATGGAACACCTGTTTGTTCACATCCCACATGTGAACTAGGTATTCCAGTAACCTCAGTTAGGCCCTAATGCCCTGGATCTTGAAGAATTTTAATAGTCCACATTTCCAGAGGGAATTTACCATTCCCGGGTCCTTCCCGACAATGTAATCTTCCTCCTCGTGCTCTCTCTCTCGCCATTCCAACATTTCTACCATAGAAAAAATGCAATGGAACATTAAAGAGGGATTATCATCTTCATCTCTTCCCTGGAAACTTTTTATTGGAAAAAACATTTAAAAAGACTTTTTTCATTGCGCACGTTGCAGGCCTGGGCGTCTGTACAGTAGTGAGTCATCGTAGGCTAGATTTAAGGTCACCTGTGATGACCCTGGTTCGTTGTAGGGCACGATATAGGGTGCCTGCAACGACCTCCAAGGACACTCAAAAATCCATTTCTAACAAATAAAAAACAAAATTTGATCCATGAAAAGTTGAAAGAGATGAAAATTACCTGTTCTGCGGAGAATGTTCATCAAATGATCAACCATGCCTTCCGAAATCCGTAGTGGAAAATTGAGGTAAATAGGGGGTTTTGGAACAAAGTTTGGGTGAAATAACAATGGGATAGTAAAATGAAGTTTTTACCCATTTTTATTACTTTTTACTTTTTCATTTTCATTTTTATATTATTTTATGTATTTTAACTAAACCCTAAAGTTCTAACGACATTGCAAGTGTTGATTTCTTGCAGATGAAAGGTCTAAGAGTGAAAAAATTGGAACAATGATACCTTTTTTGGGTTGTTTTTATACATTTGTCACATGTACATATCCTTTTAGAGTTTTTCAGGAAAAACTTCGAGCTTAGTTTTTGTTCTTTTTGGTGCTCGTAAATCAATGAGAATGTAACAAAGTATACTTTTATCGCTTTTTCAAACTCGTAATGGTAACACGAAAAACAAAACCTGTGGAGTATCCTTTAAGCCATTTTTCACGCTCCGTAAAAATGAAAAGATTGTCAAGCGAACTTGTTCTTTTCACGCTCGTAAAAGTATTTGAAGAAAACATTTGATGACCGGTTGGTTATCACTTTTTCGGTCTCATCAGATTAATTTACGAAAAAACAATTGTTGGAGTTTTCTTTACGTGTTTTTCAGACTCTCTAAACATGAAAAACCCTTGAGTTTTCTCTCTTTGGACTTGTTAAACAAACATCAAAAGACCCACATGGGACCGAACCACTCCTTATTAGGGTTCATTAAACAGACTCCGAGGGACTCATCCGAAGGATGAGCTTACATCAACAAGCGTATGTTATCCTCCTCAAGCTTGCCTAAAAATAAAGAGGTACTTGCCAGAAATGGTGGGGAAAAATTGGGAAAGAAATCTGTCTCTGCATCTGTGTTAGTGGCAGTAATAGTCACTCTTGAACATTACACCCCCCTTGATATTTGAATCCGGGTTGGGAAATCCATTTGCTTCTCGTTTGACCATCCACATGTCCATGTGTTGGGTCCTCCTTGAGTCAATGCTACCAAGACCATTTTTGTGTCATTCATATGTTCAAGAGAAGTCCAACCTTAATAAGCCTCCTATTGAGTCGTCCATCTGCAGTTATAAATTTTCTACCGTGTCGGCCTTCCCCGTGTCAGTTACAAATCACCGAATGCTCTGATATACCTTTAAATATGTTACTTATTTTGTGTCACTAACGGGGGATACATTAAGGCCCTCATGTGACGAGTATTTTCTTATTGAATTCAAATCATTATCTAGGAATAAGACTTAGAAATAATTTAGTACCTTAGAGCATGCATGCCTCAATGGCAGGTCTCTTCGCTTTCAGCAGTGGGTTCACATCATTGACCCCTGATTGGAAGATTCCATCAAGTGTTCAACTTTAACTCATTTATTCACATTCATTAGATTATACTGGGGTACCTTGGGAGTCATTGAATCAATGGTGATTTCCCTCGCACTTGTTAACGGTTCTCATCATTGACTGGTAATCAAGTGGTTTCTACCATGTTCGACTTCAGCACATGTAATCGCATGGATAGATTCATACTTAGAGATGATGAAAATGAAGACCCTAGGTCATACCATTCTAGTCCAGGTTGCAACAGAGTATTCGTGATTTGTATTGACACATAGATCCACTTTGTATGTCTCGTGGCTATGTCTGGATTTAAGTCATTTTAGTGCATATATCCACAGTGTGCTCTGGGTGGCTATGCTGATTCATAAAGACATGGATCCACAATGTATATTTAGTGGCCATGAATCATTTGAAATTTTGTAATCTGAGTATGGGAATTTCTACCTCGAACAATGGTATATTATTATGTTGATGCTTGACTATTTTCAGGTTCCTGACCGATGCACTCTTTGTTTCCGGCACACACATTCTACAAAGTATTTTGGCTATCACAAGTTCCAACCTTATACTTTGGGGGGCATTCTGTTACACATTATTTTGGTCATCCTGATGATCCATTAAAAACATGTGTTCATGTTCCCAAAAAGAGCCTTTCTTCATAAAGAAAGTGACTGACTTTCTCTTCTAAAAACCCCTATTAAGGAAGGTCATTATAGGTTACACCATATGCAGGGTGCAACTATGCCTGATCATTGCCCTCTACTCTAAAGCTGGGATGTGATGACTCCGTAGTATTCTCTACAGCTAGGGTGCGATGATGTCAAGAGACTAAGAAAAAGTCTTGTTTCACGAAAGTTCTAGAAGGGGATCTTCTAGAAGGTGAGGTGGCATCTGTATGGTTAGGATATTACTCGCTTCTTTGATTTGGTGGGATCATCCTAATCTATTTAACCATCTCTCTCTCCCTTATATAAAGAGGTGTTTATCATGGAAAAGGTTAAGCAAGGTTATTGAGGGTTTAATTGGCTAAGATTGTATGGAGAATTTTTCATTGGATCATTCTTGAGAGCCTCATTTCAATTCATCAAGTCATTGTGGATCTTCTTCATTCAAGTTTGAAGCAAGTGTGTGTGTTGGAGAAAAGGGTCATCAGAAGGGGACCTTGCGACATCAAGGCTTTGGTTGTAATCTCCACTTTCACTTTAATATAATAACAATGATATGTTACTTTCCCATAAAGCTTGTCTCGTTTTATTATATGATTCCTTGATCACATACATAGGTTCTCATTGAGTATATTATTTCTTTCACTTTGGTTGTCTTGTGTTCCCTTAAAGGTTCAATATCACAAGAGCACTGGAGTGGAGTTGAGATGAAAAAGGCAAGAGGAAGCGATATTTAAATGGTATGTTGCTTATCTCTTGTTGAATAGTAAACTCAATGATTAAATCTTAGGGAAAGCATCATATTCTGTCTTGTTTTGTTCTAGATCTAGGTGGATCTAGGGAGATCTGATTATGTCCACATTTACCAATAAGTCCCATAACACTGGGCTATGCACCTGGTCCAATTTTAGAGATTGCTTCACCTTCTTAACCTTCAATGGCACCACCTTCTCCACCCTCCTCGCTACCTTCCACTCACTCCGCTCTTATGCCTTCTTCCTCCCTTTCCGCTCCTACACCACCTCCTTCACCTCGCGACTCTCCACCACCTTATTTTTCTAGGCTAGTGTTGGAAGACCTTCATGCTTAGCTGGATGAATTCACTGTCAAGGAGGATCCACCTTGTTCCGAGCCTCACTTCTCTTGAACGGTGCATCGAGCGGCTCATGATCACCTGCTTCTTTCTCTAGGTACCAAGACTTGGTATCAATTCTCTAGGACTTGGTATTCTCTATCCGAAAAGACATTGACGACCTCTGCTTTCACATGGAGCACCTTGGCTAATGCACAAAACAATTGGAAACTCTGCTAGTATTCATGCTTCGACCCATGCAAGCACATGGTGTGGACACCGCTACACCAAGAAGCATTATTCTGTCTCCTCCACCATAGATGGGCAGTGCAGGCCACATGGCCTTCTCTTGGGACGTGGGAAAGCGAGACGAGGATGATAAAACTAGAAGGGCATGCCACAGACCATGACAGTTGGAACAAAGCAGTTTGAGAATGACCAGGTGTTTATATGCATGTCTTTCTATTTCTAGCACCTTCAGTTTTTATGTTGGTCATAAGACAATTGTTTTTTAGAATTTTGTTAAATATATATCCTTATGGATAGTCGAATCAATTTCCCTATGGGGCGATTCATACAAGATTGTTTAATCTCTCTTAGGCATGCTAAGAACTGGGATGAGCTTAATTGGTTTCCCTTCAGGGAAATTCAACAGACTCTTATATCTGTTTTCACTCTGGACATTGTAATTTTGTCTTACAACAGGTAATATATAGATACTTACTTAAGAAAAAAAAAATCTTACATTTGATTATAGAGTTTCACAACAACCGAATATTATTTTATAAATTTGTAATCCATGAATGCAAACATTATTATTAATTTTTTTATTCACCATGATATATGAATTGAAAATATATTATTTTTAAATTCCATCATCATCATCTTTAAAGTAAATTAATAGCTTAAAAATGATACATTTAACCTAAAATATATATCAAGCTCTCGAGTCTAAGATTTACACCCTCTCTTTTCAAGACATATAAGAGGTCTTCATCAAAATAGTGAACCAACCTCAAATATGATTATTTTAATTATAATATCTTTATGATTACAATTAACAACATTATTATGAAAATTATCCTCAAATTACTTCGGCATTCCCATTCACCTGCTTAGGGGGTATGCTAGTTATCTAGTACATTTAAAATAGATGTAAGCTTGTTATATGTGGGGGAAGGAAACACCGAAGAGAATATAAGGTGGATATGTTGTAAAAATAAAATATAGTGTTTTTTTTTTATAATGTATTGTGGCTTATTATGTTCCATTAAAGTTTCTAGATCCAATTATGTTCCACAATGTTGTTTTTAATTCCTAATGTTTAATGGATATACCTTTTATTTTTGGTTTCCTAACTTATATTAATGATTTTTTTGGCTTTTGTGTTTTTTTTTTACCTCCAATTATTTGTAAATTAGAGGAAGAAACACTGCAAGAGAACCATTATTCTATAAGTAGCCCCATGTATGTGCAACTTGCAACCTTACAATAGAGCCATTGATTAGTAATATACATGTTAACTTTTAAGATGTTATTGGTCGTTATTTCTACTATTGTTTATAGAATAATATACACAACATAGAAGAAGAGACATTGTTGGTCCCTCCAGATGGTAGTATAGAACAATAATTAGAGGGAGGGGTTGAGGCTACAAAAAATTCTTTGTGCAAGAAAGAAAGAATATAGACTTGGGTTAGTCCCTAGATTCCATATTATTTTGTTTGGAGAATCAATGTCCATTAGTTTCTTTATGTCCTCAATTAGAAATATGTCCATTGGGGAATGCAATGGTATGAATGTTAGGATATGATTCACTACAAGTAGTATGCATGTATTTATGTTGGACAAAGCATCAATCCATTTGCAAAAAAACTAGGTAGCGTGTATATGGTTGTGATGTTCAAAAATAAGTGTTAGTAAATCCATGAGAGATATGGTTATTTGTTTTTCTTTGCAATATTTCTATGTCTCAAATGTTCATCATGTTTTGTTTGATACATTTTTCCCAAGATTCATCATTTTTTTTTTCTTATGATGCCAATTCTATAGTAGTGATTGGGTCAATTGCTTTGAATGTGATGATGTCATTTTTACATTTATATCTTTTCTCTTGTTCCAATATTACTTCCAAGAAGATTGAACAATGAAACCAAATGTCTTATGTTTTTATTATATGTTAAATTGCTTATTTTTATTCAATTTTTCTTTATATACTAATTCATTTAATTCTTGTGTCAATAATACTATAAATAGTCATCCATAGATATTTGACATGACAAAAATTCAGCCAACAATATTCTAATTTAACAAAAAAACACTAAAATGTAAAAATCCATGCATTGTAGGTCTTCCCAACACTTCAACACTAAGTTATTGAAAAATTTCATTGTTTTGTTTTTCTTTAACTTCCTTCTGGGTTTTTTCACTTCTTTCAGCTATTATAACTGCAATCCAACAATGTAATTGTTAGTGAAATTGTAATGTTACAGTGCCCAAATTGTGTTTTTGAATGCATAAATCAATTTAGCACCCTTGAAAACCTTAGGATTTTGAAATATATAATCTTCGTTCATTAAAATACATCATTCTAACTACTGCAAAATATATAATGGCATATAGATATTGTGGATTTTCATAACTCTTTATCAATATAGAGATTAAAAAATACAATTAAAGTAATGGAAAGTGGCACACATCTATAGTTTGAGAATGTTAAGTGAAGTTTACATGAGATTGGATGCTAATGAATCTAAGATTCTATTTCAGAATCCTACACAATGTGGGAATATTCATTAATGACATGTGTTTATTAAAGAAAATAAGTATGAGAACTACACTTCCATTACTTATTTAATAAACATTTAGCTAAAATAAGAAAACAATGTATACCATTGGTAGTTCCATTAATGAAATTTATTTATTTTTTGACTTTTTTCATATTATAAAATAACCCTTTTAATTGTTCTATGAGATAATCATTGAGCAATGGCATGGGCTCATTTTTTGAGATAAAACAAGACTTTAGTTTATTAAAATAACTCTTTTAGTCATTCTATGAGAGAATCATGGAGAATTGGTATGGGTTGATTTTTTTCGATAACATGATTACATTGTACTTGAATTTATATTTATTAAATTGGTGTGCTTCTAAATATATACTTGCAAAAGAGTTTGTTATATTGTATCATTAGTGAAAATAGGAAAAGTTATAAGCTTTGAACCTTAGGAATATGGATTCCTTTGTGATTATTATAGGAAGTTGGGTAGATTATCTGAAATCTCAAATCCTATGAATATGGATTTCTTTTTCAAGGCAAATTTTATGAATTATCATCAGAAAAATAAATGAGATGCTTCATGCTTCTAGTTTTGAAGACCAGCTAATGTTGTTCCATCATCACGAAGCTTGTTTTTGCATAATAATAAATATGACCTTGTATTTTTAAGGTTATTGTGAAAAATACAAATCCATTTTAAAGAATCCCATTATGGTTTAAGGGGTTTTAGTTGTGAATAAGAGACATAATTTGCTAAGGAGAAATATTCATTGAAGTTTATGCCTGCATATTTGATTAAATGTGTCAATCTACAGGTTTAAATTTCAATGAATTTTAAAATTATACGCATGCAATAAACTTTGAAACAAATAAAATGTCAAGAGGTAAAGCAGGGCATTTTTCATATGACATTGTTCATCTATAATTTGCATGGAATTTTTTGTCCATCTATCATTTTCATGGGAAGTAAGTGTAAAGAGAGGAACAATAGGAAGCTTGAGACTATTTGGCTATCTGGTTTTCCCATGTGCTTGCCTTTACCTTTGTTTTCCTATTTACATTGATGCTCGATCAAATGCGGAATTGACATATGAACCAACAAAACCAGCCAGATCTAATTTTTCCATTTGAGGTGCACATCGTAATGCTCATGGAAGAGCATATTTCAAATATGGGAGAGTTTTGGTTTCATCGCTCACAAAAGTAGAGGGATCGATGCATAAGCAACAAAAACATCCAATCAATTTGCAAGTAAGCAACTTGTAATGACATTAAGTCAATTGATTATCATAGAGTTTTGGTTCTCCCTGCTAGTTCACTGTCAATCTACTAAGGGTAAAGGTTGGGAATATGACAAGAAGATTCATGAATATGACTGAGAAGGGTAAAATGTGTGATTTATTTGGTCTGGTTAATGAGAAGAAATATCATGTTTTTTTTTGTCTATTGTAAAGCGAAGCAATATCTTGTGCGAGGAGGAATACAACATAGGAAGATATTAAAAAAAAACTCTCATAGCCATTATCTCCAAATTTGCATAATTGCTTCCATGCTAAAGTGCTAACAAACAAAAAATGCAACAATCTTTGAAAATAGTAGATAAGGATAAGGAAAGGGCCTTGATAAGAATGACAATGTGCAACTCACAAATCTGATTGGAAGGTAGGCAAGGATAGGATTTCCTTATTGGATAACACTTGGTGGTGTTTGATTAGGCCAATTACTATGATTGTTATTAACAAGATTAGTATGAAAACCTCCCTTGAATTATTTGGCATTCTCATTCACCCATTTGGGGAGTATTCTAGTTTATTATATCCTAAACTTTTATTTAAAAATGTAAGTTATAATATTTAAATTTCTTTAGTGTCATTTCCCTTTCTCTAATCAAGACAAGATGGATAAGTTTTACTTGTATGGAAAAAATATTAAAATAAAAATTCATTTCAAACAACATAACAATACTACTTTATTATGGTGTTATAGAGTTTATTTATTAATTTTGTAACTAATAAATCATTTTTCTATAACAATGCTATTTACTAATTTTCTACGTTATTCTCTCCATTTTATACAAAGCCTAGCATAACATCAAATTTAGTGAAAATTTAACACTTCTTAAATTTACATGAAATTCAAAGAAACACTATAAACATCATATTTTATTATATTAAAAAACACTACAAACATAAAAAAATCTTATTTTATTATGATTAAAAAACACTACAAACATCATATTTGACTACATCAACTATTAAGAATAAATGTTCACTTTCAAATTCAATTAAAAACATATAAATACAAATAAACATGATCTTCAATGTAAATATGAAAACCTCCCTTGAATTATTTGGCATTCTCATTCACCCATTTAGGGAGTATTCTAATTTATTATATCCTAATTTTTTATTTAAAAATGTAAGGTATAATATTTAAATTTCTTTAGTGTCATTTCCCTTTCTCTACAAGATGGATAAGTTTTACTTGTATGGAAAAAATATTAAAATAAAAACTCATTTCAAACAATATAACAATACTACTTTATTATGGTGTTATAGAGTTTATTTATTAATTTTGTAACTAATAAATGGTTTTTCTATAACAATGCTATTTACTAATTTTCTACGTTATTCTCTCCATTTTATACAAAGCCTAGCATAACATCAAATTTAGTAAAAAGTTAACACTTCTTAAATTTACATGAAATTCAAAGAAACACTATAAACAACATATTTTATTATATTAAAAAACACTACAAACATACCAAAATCTTATTTTATTATGATTAAAAAACACTACAAACATCATATTTGACTACATCAACTATTAAGAATAAATTTTTACTTTCAAATTCAATTAAAAACATATAAATACAAATAAACACGACCTTCAATGTAAATATGAAAACCTCCCTTGAATTATTTGGCATTCTCATTCACCCATTTAGGGAGTATTCTAGTTTATTATATCCTACATTTTTATTTTAAAATGTAAGGTATAATATTTAAATTTCTTTATTGTCATTTCCCTTTCTCTAATCAAGGCAAGATGGATAAGTTTTACTTGTATGGAAAAAATATTAAAATAAAAACTCATTTCAAACAATATAACAATACTACTTTATTATGTTATAGAGTTTATTTATTAATTTTGTAACTAATAAATCGTTTTTCTATAACAATGCTATTTATTAATTTTCTACGTTATTCTCTCCATTTTATACAAAGCCTAGCATAACGTCAAATTTAGTGAAAAGTTAACACTTCTTAAATTTACATGAAATTCAAAGAAACACTATAAACATCTTATTTTATTATGATTAAAAAACACTACAAACATCATATTTGACTACATAACTATTAAGAATAAATTTTCACTTTCAAATTCAATTAAAAACATATAAATACATATAAACACGACCTTCAATGTAAATGTGAATTTAAATAAACCCACCCAAGTAATAAATAAGAATAAATTTTCACTTTCAAATTCAATTAAAAACATATAAATGCAAATAAACACGCCCTTCAATTTACTTATGAATATAAATAAACCCACCACAAGTAATAAATAAACTATGTAAAGGATGAATATGCATACATACATGAGAAGCACAAATGTATACATGTACATTTACGAGTGATTATATCAGGATGTCGTGGTAGTGATTTAGTGATTTTCTGATCTTGACTTTAGCAACGTGCCAACGGGAAGTGGAGACTACGAAGATGCTCCCTTGCTAGCGAAGAAGAATCATATGTAGAGTAAGTCTGAAGCATACCAAACAAAGCCCATACATGTCACACTAGTTAAAATTGGAAGAATTAATTCACACAACACAACGTTTTTCATTGCTTAACAAACAAATGGAGGTTACATATATAGCATGCAGATCATTGACTTAAGTGGATCTGATTAGCTAATAATAGTAAACCTAGAAACTCACAGTTACAACAGTAATGGTTGAAACTCACAGTTACAACAGTT
>ML794755.1:331095-345526 GCA_009831015.1 Picea engelmannii
CACAAGTTGATCCCACCACATGGAGGCCTTTCCTTTGAGTTTATAGATAGCGATTCTACCTTTTGCATGAGAAGAATAATTATGCAATTTAAAATACTTCCTCATGCCTAGTAACCATCTTTCTGCATCTTCATCCTTCTTTTGCTCACCATTAAATGTAGGAGGTTTGATTTTGTTCATTTCTCCTCCCAGCATATCCACCCCAGATCTCTTATACCTTCTAACAGGGGATAGACTCAAGTTGTTTCTTGCTCTCTTATTGGAATGCCTTTGGGAATGATGGTGATGTCTACTAGCCCTTTTTACTTTTATTTTCTCCTCTGAAGGTGTGTGACTCCCAGATTTACTTGAGCTACTCTCCCTAACCATTTTCTTTTCTAATATGCTCAAACCCTCCAATAGCTTCATGTTGAAGTCATCCTACTACTCTTTGGCTTTCATAAGCCTTTCATTATAAACTTTATGTCTTTGGACATCCTTCTGCAAATTCTTAATGGTATCAGCCTATTCATATCTTCATTCCTTTCTTCTCCATGTCAGTTGGAGTTCGTTCCTTCCATGCCCAAATGGACATCCACCCCTCTACTCCCATCTTGCTGACTGTAATTCCCCTGTGCTTGTTCCATTCCTATGGACTTTTCACTGATCTGATCTGATAGAGTTGTTGTTAATTCTGCAAAACGTGCAGCCATCAAAACTTATCATGCTAACAATTCAACAATTCATGAGAATATGCACCATTTTGATTCAATATACACATTAGAATTATCACTCCCAATTTCCTGGTGTTATCACCATGACAATTCTAGATAAGACCTAAGTATCAAAAACATAGACGCGCAGTGCCTTCCAAGATATACTTGCACAAGAAGGCGATTTTCCAAACCCACTTTCTCCAAGATGCGGTATCACATGTCTCAACATGTCAAATCCACCACTCGTGGAGCAGGTGATAGCTTAGTCAGATCACCCTACTTCACTCGTTCGATACTTCGCATCCATCTGATGTCAACTGAATGCCGCCATGTATTGAACTCAAAAGCTAATCATTCGAAATGGATTGGCAGAGCATGGAAACCCAACACTCTTGTACGTAATCCGTTTGTGATTCATAAATGGAATTCTATAATTACCACTCCTCAAGTATGAAGATATCTGCGTATCCATAATCAAAGTAATATCCAAACTACTCAACTTTATGCTCTCTGTGAAAACACCTTTCGGTATCCACAACCTGATATACATGGACAAGGCTAAATCGAGTGAGAAGGGTACTTGCGCACATCCTAGCAAGTAAGTTTCACAAAGAGCCAGCTATAGACTCGCAGTTGGAAGTCAGGATGAATCCCACTATGAAGGATTTAATCATCAACAAGCCAGCCGCTAAGAAGAAAAGGAGCAAGCGGCATAAGAAGGAGGAATCTATGGCTGAAGCAGCCAAAAGTATTGGAGAGAATCAACTGGTCTGGTTAGATTCTTCCTTAAAGGCGGAGATCGCTAAGTTGAAGTAAGACTTCAACTAAAACAAGCATGTCTCAATGAATTTTGAACAGCCGGTAGCAGAGGTAAAGAGTACTAGAGATGATAGGCTTGTTCTTTAAATGACCGTTTTCACAACAGGCTAACTGCTATCATCCCCCTTTTGTAATTTTGTGATTAATATGACTATATAAATACATAAACAAATTTTAGACTGTTTTATTACAATTTCTATCTGGTGATGTTATGAATCTTGTTTTATTTTATAATAAGTTTTTCTTGTAATCTTATATTTTATTTTCATCTGTCTAAATCAGAGGAAATTAAAACTCAAAATTCTTTTTAATTAATGCTTCGATGCGGTTGTGTGTTTCTTTTTCTTTTATTATTATGCAATTTAAACTCAGACTCATCGCCTTCCAAGCGACTTCGCATGCACTAAACTTTGACCTATTCATTTATATTTATCGTGCATAGCGATATCACAAGGTAAAATGCTTTTTTGTGCACCTAAATCTATTGTACATTTCTTCTTCGTGGCACCGACAACTTACGTGCACTAATCTTGCATTGTGCGTCAATATCCATTGCGCATAGTTTTGGTACCGCGCACTGATATTCCACATGCATTTCATACTATGCATGTACCATGTCAAGTTTAACATATTCCATCGCGCCCAATTATCTGTGCACACTACTGAATACACCGTCGTGAAACAACTTATACTCATACTTATGCGCGTACTAACAAAACTCCTTTGTGTTAAGCAATACTTGCACACCCCATGTGCACATTACTATGTGTATGGTCACCATGTAAGGCTAAATTCAGCGCGTGCATCTGCACACTATGATATTTTGTGCGGTGCCACAATTTAGCATGCACACTAGCACACCAATGTTTTTCCGCGTGGTGCCAAAATTTACTGCGCACGCCAGCATGCCAATATTTTCCATAGATACTCCGTGACTCCAATTTTGGTCACCTCGAAATTACTCTTCTGTGAATATTCGCTTCAAATGAACCCCTCTAGCCCATCCAAGCTCAGTGTTGAACTAAAGATCTAATACCAATCTGTAACGTTCCCCCGACAACTTGCAGGCCGGGCTACGCCACTCTAGAGAAACCTCTCATGCTCTGATACTAATCTGTAACATTCCCCCAGCCACTCGCATGCCAGGGTATGCCACTCTAGAGAAACCTCTCATGCTTTGACACCAATCGGTAACATTCCCAACCTTTACAGGTCGGACCATGCTACTCTAGGGAAACTTTTTCATTCCCTTTTACTGCGGAACATATGGTAACATACCCAGTAGTCAACTGAGCTATACCACATAAATTTACTCTTTAAACTGAATGCAACTAAAACAAATACACATAAAATTCTTGTGGAAGCTTTACATATAAACATAAACAAACAATTATTTTCGGTAATATACAACTTTTATACTGAAATAATAGCAGCTACAGATATGCAGCATTTACAGGGAATTACCCATAAACATACAGGCAATTATAATCACATCTATGATAAACTGTAACATAGGCGTGTAAATAACAAAGAAGCATATCATTTTATCATACAATTGGTACTTATCTTAGAAATATTGTCACCAACTGTGTACAGACCATCCACGAACCTCCCAGCCATAGACTACACTGTTCATCACTCTCAACAGCGAGCCACCCCCGAGCAGGAATTGAACTCCACCTAGGAAAAAGGGTTCCTATCCAGGCTAAGGCTCATGGGAAACAGGAAAGACTCCGTCTCAGGTGCTCACTCAATTAACAACCTACAGCCTCTCATTCCCCACATGCCTGTCCCACCCAAGGATGTGTGCCCCTTCTCTACTCAACAGCCCCTCGGCTGCCCCACTTCCCTTCCAGGGCTTCAACAATAGGCCAGACCGGAAGTCTCAAAGCGTTGTAGCTGCAGTTTAGCACCTTTAGGAATCAATCCCCATCAATTCTCTCGCTCATAGAATTTCTCACGGGCTTGAAAACCCGCTTCTTCAATCTCACTCCAAGATAACCAGGTACACCAACCGAAAAGGGCTATAGAAACAGACTCCTGAATGGTGAAATGGTTGTCTCAAGGATAACGGAATGCATGAGTGAAAATGGTCATGGAATCATTGACTGGATAACTGAGTGTGGAAAGAATCACTGTGAACTCTTCGTGGAAGTGATGGTGAGAATGATGGTCAGGCTATCGTAAGGTATCCTATGAAAAAAATCACCAAATGAGCTAAGTCCCCCCCCCATGATATGAATGGATGTCTCCAACTTGACACTTGTCATATCAGAAGTTACTTTGGTCCACTTGTCCCCAACTTTAGAACTTAGGATAAAATAATTATCTATACATTATGCTTTAGGAAATATTAATATAATATTCCCTTGACTTTTGGCCCTCCCTTTCCCTAACTAGTGAATTTCAGTCCCCCATCTCTTTTATCATGGTCGGTCTATGCACGACGATGTATTTTATATTAATCATGAGTCATGTACAAAGTAAGCGCATTTCCCTTTGACATCTAGGAATTCCGCCCTAATACCAAAACGTAAGCATCCCAACTTATAATAATCGGCTCACCACCCTATAACACATATCATATACATGAGGCTTGTTATCCATCATACTGTGCACACCTTTGTTACTGTGTGCAGTATCCTGGAATGTGCATATTACATTATTTTATTGCACAGTTCATGCGCTCACTATGCCACATGACGTGCATTACCAAATGAGGTCAAAACAACTCACGAGCTTAAGTACATTTATATTATATTTACAATTGGGTTCGATCAAGGGATATTACATCCAATGTCTTAGGATCATCATATTGAATCTTGTCACTGATAAAGGATGGCATGCCACTTAGATACCTATGAATATTAACGGTCTCATCCTTGATGAAGGAGACATACTTCAATAGTTCTAAAAATATCCTTTCATACTCATCAATGGTCATGCTGCCCAATTTGAGTTCAAATAAATATTTCATCTTTTTTTCATAATACCTCTTGGTTAAGTATTTCTTCTCAAAATGGTTCTTGAATTCCTTCCAAGTCACATTTTTCTCTGTAATGTGTTGCACTTGTACAAGCTAGTCCCACCACATGGATGCCTTTCCTTTAATATAGTAGATACAAATTCTTTGTTCTGCATGAGAAGAATAGTTATTCAATTGGAATTACTTCCTCATGCCTAACAACCATGTCTTAGCATCTTCATCCTTCTTGTGTTCACCATCAAAAGTAGGAGGTTTGATGTTATTCATTTCTCCTCAAAGTTCATCCACCCCTGACCTCTTATGATGCTTCCTGACAGGGGATGGACTTGAGTTGCTATGTGCTCTCCTATTGGAATTCCTTTGGGAGTGATGGTGATGTTTGCTAACACTCCTTTTTCTTCTTTTCTCATCAGGGGACCTATGGCTTCTTGATTTTCTAGAGCCACTCTCCTTATCCAATTTCTTTTCAATTCTATCTAGGATTTGCATTAACTTCATATTGAAGTCTTCCTTCCACTCTTTGGCTTTCATAAGCCTTTCATTATAATCCTTGTGACTCTGGACATCTTTATGAAATTTTCTATTGGTTTCTGCCATATTTAAGTTTTCATCCTTTTCCTCTCCATGTCCATTGGAGCTTGTTCCTTCAATACCCAAATGGACATCCATTCCTATGATCTCATATTCATGAATGTAAGCTCCCTTTGTATCCTCCATTTATCTGCACTCTGTTCTAATTATAATATGATCAAATTGTCGTTAATTTTGCAAAATGTGCATGCAACAAAACTTTGTCAGGCTAATTGTTCTCAATAATTTCATGAAAAAATGAACCATTCTGATTCATTAATATATCAGAATTATTTCTGTTGATTTCCTAAGAAATTGACTATTCGGATCCAATTTATGGGTGAACACTTATCTTCTATTGTTCAATACCTTTCCAATGCCTGCTTCCATTCTCAATTCTGAGTTTTGAGAAGGAAGTTATGGGTACTTGAAATTTTTTGATTTTTAATAATGCAATCCCTATACATGGATTCTTCCATATTAGAGCCGAATTGGATCTTGGATCCATGATGGATCCTCTTTTCAGGTTTACAGGACTTCTTTACTTCGTTAGGTGTAGGTCTGTACAAATCAAAAAACACATGGGGTCCTTCTCTAAACATTTCTCTATTTTCAACAACAATTTTCAGGCACTAGCCCTTATTATTAGACCCTTGAATGCATGTGACCAAGGGCGATGAACAAGTGTTGGTTGCAAGGCGCTTATCCTATGCTTCGGGCCTCTGGGGCTCTGGAAATTCAGGATTTGAAGGTTTTCCTTTTACCTCACCTCATTTCCTATGAACGTTGATGTGGCGAACTTTCGAACAAATGCTTCTTCAGAGCTTCGAAGCTCCGAAACTTCGGAGCTTCGGGATTCAAAATATTTTCCTTCATCACAATCCATTTCCTTCGAATGAAAAATATCCAAATGTTCAAAGTATTATCAATAATTACAGACCAAAGGATTGCTACATGTCGAAAGAAAGGAGTTTACACATGGCCAAACTGACAGGTGACATGTGGCCCAATCAATGGTTGACACATGTCTAGTTCTCATTAGAAAAAAAGACATACCAAATGCATGAAACGGATTGGCATGTGGCATGTGTACAGTGGTCCACATCACCTTATGTGATGTCAGAATGCCACGTCACTTCGACATTCTGTGAATTTGGAATTTTGAGCTTCGACAGACTTTACACCTGCACACCTCAAATCTCCCAAATGATGAATTTCTAAAAACCTAATGACTCACGGATCGATGATCCTCCTTCTCTGTTTAGATATACATTCAACATATTTTTTTTCTGGGACTTTGGGATTCAGAGAATTTCCCATTAGAACTTAACTTTTCTCCTGAAGGCCGGAATGGTGAATCACCAGAGTTTAGTCAACAACCACGCACTAGAGGAGTGCTATGTGGAAAAACAAAGAAGTAGACACATGGACCAATCAGGCGGGTGACATGTGCCATGTTCTAATTGGCACAATGAGTCTTTTAAAAGAAAAAAACACACTAACACGTGGCACGCATGCTGTGTTCCCACGTCACCCCAGGTGACGTCAACAAGCCATGTCACTTTGGTGCTTCATGACTTTGAAGCTTCAGGCTTCAAAAGTTTTCTCTGTAACATCCCTCAAAAATTCCAAATACCAAACTCTTGAATAGGTCCATGCCACTTTTGGTGATGTCATCAAGCCACGTCATTCGAGCACTCTGATACTTCGACATTTCGAGCTTCATAGGATTTCACAACTCCTTCCTTCATTTCCTCTAAACACTGAACTTTAGACATTTCTAAACCTTCCTTAGTTTTGTTGTCATCAATTATAGTGGTGACATGTGGCCCCATCGACGAGCGACATGTGTCAGGTCACAATTGTTACTAAGAGCCTGTTAAAGGTACATGACAAGGTGACACATGGCATGATTAGGGTAGGTCCACATCACCCTAGGTGACATCATCATGCCATGTCATATCTGACACTTCAGGACTTCGACACTTCGAGATTTGGGAGATTCCACTACAGCACACATTATAACACTCGAATGTCGAACTTCCGAACAAGTCCACATCACTCCGATGCTCCGAGACTTTGGGGATTTGAGACTCTAAGTATTCAAAGGTTTCTTCTACATCACCCATCAGAGCTCCCGAATGCCAAATTTATGAACTGACCCACGTAACTCATGGTGACGTCATTATACTACATCACTCAAGCATTCCCAGACTTAGACACTTCGGGCTTTGGGAGTTCCCACTCTAACACACACCATAACTCTCGAATGCCAATTTTTTTAAGTCTTGTTCGGGTCCATGTCACTCTAGGTGATGTCATCATGTCACATCACTCTGGTGCTCATAGAATTCAAAGGGTTTCTTGACTTATCACCATGTTTCTCCCAAACTCTAAACCACTAAATGACTACTTCTCGAGACTTCAGGACTTCGGGGCTTTGGAACTTCAGAGCTCTGGGCTTCGACAGTTTTTCACTGCTACAATTTTAAAATGGCCAAAGGGGTGAAGTATGAAGGACTTCGATGCTTAACCTTCGTGAAACTTCTCCAGATCCAATGGTTGTGAGGGGTCTTTCCCTTCCCAAATAAATCCAATGACCCAAATTTAAATTTTGTGGCTCCAAACCCACTATTATTGTGGTCTCTTTTCTTTGCTGACTTTCTTGAATCGCTATACCTCCTGAGCTTCTGAATACAACCAAGGTTTTCTTGTGGTGCCTTCTTTGCACTTCGGGACACTCTGAAGTTTGAATTTTATCCATCTCGACAAAAATTCCCCTTGAACTTTTTCTTCAATAACCACTTACACGTCCCAATTCAGGCTCAGTGTTGAAAACTGGGCTCTAATACCATTTTTGTAACCACCCCAGCCACCTAGGCTGGGGCATGCAACTACAACTTTTCTTTGTTCGAGTTTTGATACCAATTTGTAACGTCCCCAACCACCCAGGTTGGGCCACACCACTCCATAAACAATTCTCACTCTGTTTCTGATAGTCAAAACTGTCCATACCCATGCATAGATCTGCTGGAATATGGCGCACAGAGCTCTTTGCAGAACATCATATATATAAACTTAAACATATAATATACATTCTACTAATACACAAATTAATGTAGAAATCACAACAATCTTCTACAAACAACTTACATAGGAAATATTATAGATATCAAGACATGTACAAGATACACAACACGAAAATTAACATAGAAATAGTACTTATATTTTTAATATAAGACCACCAACTACGTGCATGCCTTCCATGAACCTTCCAGCCTTATACCACACTTATCATCACTCTCAGTAGTGGGTCACCATCGAGATGGGACTAAAATCCACTTTGGTTAAGGGATTCCTAGGCTAGGCAAGGACAATAGGAAGTTACACAATCATCGGGAAGGATTTCCTCCAAAGAGCCAACTCATGCACACAACCTACAACCTCTCATTCCCCACATTCCTGTCCCACCCCAGGAAGTGTTCCCCTTCTCTTCTCAACATTCCCTCAAATTCCCCACTTCCCTTCTAGGGCTTCAACAACAGGCCAAACATGATTTCTTAGAGCACCATAGCTGTTGTTGGGCTCCCTCCAGGAGAAATTACTTTCCTAGCAAACTCTCTCACCTGGAGAGAGTCACTCATAGGTCTAAAAAGCTACTTCCTCAATCCCACAGGCTTGAAAACCCACCTCTTCAATTCAACTATCTGGATGACCAGCCACAAGCTCGGTGAGGGTAACACAAAAAATAGTTAAGGAGCAGAGGTTGGAAACTAGCTATATTCAGTCAAAAGGGTTTTGTTGTTAGAAACAACATATCTCTAAGGTTCAACAAGGGCTTAGGAAATGTACATGTGCATTGTGCTTCTCAAAAAGTATGGTTTAACTCAATTCTTCATAGGTTTTCCCTCTTGTGCGTTCAAGAATATGGGTTGATGATGGAGGGGAAGGTTATCTACATGCTCAATATTTGGGTGCGTGGATGGAAAGATGGAAAAAATTATTGACCAAGATGCTCAAACAACATTTTTCCCCACTTTTATCTGGATGCGCCATGATTTCCACATGGCTCTCTTGGAGCACGAGTCCCTCCACTTGGGATTCATCCCCTTTCCTAGAAAAACTTAGGATAAATTAATATGCTCATCACAATATTTATAAAATAAATATATATTATTCTCTTGGGTTTAAGCTATTAATATTAGCCCTTTTTCCCCTAGTATCATAGCTCCCCTTCCTTACCCAACCTAGTGGATCTTAGTCCCCCATACTCTTTCATCGTGGTAGTTATACATACAACAATGTAATTTTATTAATGATATGAGTGATTACATGTACAAAAATAGGCTCACCGACCTTTGCATCTAGGCTCTCTGGCCTAATAAACACATAATCCTCCTAGCTTATAACCATTTGGCTCAGCATCCTATATAGCATGCTTACAATTTAGCAGGGGCTCGACCTTGGGGTATTACAAGGGATATAAGGGGGAGATTAATTATGGGTATTAATTCAAGCCCATATTTCTGAATTTTATTATCATTTGGGGAAACCTTTTATTTTTTTGGTTGAGTGTATGAGGGCCCAATCATTGAATACATGTCATAAGGTGGGTGTGAGAGTCACATCCCATAGTTATTGGAGAGCATGGGGATGAAGTACAATCAACATTGGGCAAAGTGAGCAACCAACTATCTTGGGGAAAATAGAGGAAATTCATATGGGAAATAACAAACAATTTTACGCATTCAGTTTACATGAATAATAAGAAGAGAACAAGGGAGAAGAGAATGGGAGATGAAGCAAGAAGGCAGGGCAAATTCTAGAGCATAATGGAGCGTTTTTGGAGAATTTTGGAGTTGAATACTGAAGAGCCGGGATTTTAGGCATGAAGAGTGAACTCCTGAGAGAGTTGCACTGTAACAAAAAGTGGTTGATGTTGTTTTTTTTGGTAGTTTTCCTGGTAGTGAGTTCCCAGTAGAGATATTCCTGGTTACCTATGCCAAAGAGACCTTGATAAATGAATGGGACACCCAATGGAATGAGATCAGTGAAGGGGTATAGCATTCCTTAGGTTGGGTAGGCCAAGAGGAAGAGATATGGAGGAATTTTAGGATGGCTATAGGAGAATACCAATGGGTTGTGTGATAGTGAGTTGTGAGTGGACTGTGAGAGGCTCCCTTCTCTTATGGATTCCTAGCCCCAACTTGGGGGTGACTTGCTATTGATATTTAGAACAATAGGTCTATGGTTGGGTGGAACATCCTTCCCAAGTAGTTGGTTGCACAAGTATTTTAAAAGATAAGCATTTATCTATTTTCTAAGTTATTTCATGAGTTTAATTGATGTGCTTAACTCTATGAATGTGAATGGATTATTTGTTTTTGTGAATGAGTTTATTAGATGCATTCATGTTCATCTAGAATATTGTATATGCATTTCATTGTGGGTATCAAAATTTGGTTAAAAATGTGTTTTAATTGTAGTTGGTAAGCTACAACAAATGAGTTAGTAGAATAAAATTTTGATTTTATGTGTATTTCCATACTAATGTTCCTTGGTTAAGCTAGGGGATGTTACAAAGGTTATCAGACATAAATAGGTTACTGAACCTGTATTACCTACCAATATTAGCTTCATAGGTCCTTGGAGTGGGAAAGTACCCATAATCCATTTTACTGACTATGATATTTGCAGCCCAGTCTAGTTCCTCAAGTTATTTTTCCCTAGCTATGCACAAGTAATCATGGGTGTAGATGGGAATCAACATATACATACCCAAGAGTGGACCAAGCCCCTTYGACAAGSCAATGTCCTAACACTAGTGGAGTGCCCTCATTTTGTTTGAGTTACGTCTGTCATGGTGTGATTTTTATTTTTACTGACTTGGTTGCATGGTGGATATCTCTGGTTGGACAACAAATACCCTGGTTGATGTAGAGACTATGCACCGAGTTACAGGTCTTTTGATATAGGGAAATGACCCATCAAAAGTACTCAAATCCAAGGATGCAACATATAATGAGATTTATTCCAAGTATGTGACACATAGAGGGACCCATGGCATGGTCATTATGGACATCAATGATCGACAAGTCCACTTTCCCACATAATTGCTTACATGTAAACTACTCTGGAAGTGACTTAAAGATGAAGGCCCACTTAGTGTCATCATTTCTTAGGAATGATGCTTAGGAGGAGTTCATATGGAGTGGTTGCACTACATACTTAATGAATTTGTGGATGATTTCTTAGAATCCTAGAATCTTGGTAAGGAATTTCACTACAGTTGGATTATTTTTCTTATTTTCATGATCCTAGGGAGGCCCCCTCTAGGCCACGACGACGATGCAATGGGTGCACCAGACTTTGTTGCTCCCTAGTTTCTTTTATTACAATTCAACGAGAATCTATTTATTTAGGACAAAAATAAAAAAGCTTTCCATAAATGGTACAACCAACTAATCTAGGACATCGATTCATAATTGCGCATCATGTGCAACACCATCGAAAGGTATGGGTATTATCTTGAATTTGAATGTAATTTTATTAACGTTTACATTTATCCTAGTGAAAACTAGGGACCCACAATAACCATTCTTCCATTTTTCATCACATAAGAAGACATTCAATAGGGTTTCACGAAATGGCCAGAACACCTTAAAAATAACCCCAAGGACAAGCATAATACACTCGAAACTAGGACCAAGAGAAATTAGGACAGGAAATGAGTCAAATCTGCATGGAAGAAATACCATGGGACATCCCAGGTAGTCAGGATGTGCATGAATAATTAGGAATAGGATGACCCCACTAGGGCCCTCAAGTGGAAAAATAATCCCATTCTAGCCTCAATAGTCCCATTCGAACTTGGGTCCAGCTCAAAACTTGAGAACAAAGATTATATGTCTACTTCCCTCCCAGAGATCCACTCTACCCATATCATTGAGGAAGTTCCAACACCATTTATGTATACCACCTTGAATCTCGGTTAAGTGAGCGTTAAAAGGAGATAAATGACTAGAGACAAAGGACTAGCTAGCGGGCTTCCGACATAGGGAACATGAGAACTTGCACCAGGTATCTTGAGCCTCATCAAAGAGATTAAGGGATAATTGGTTATGCAACATAGGATAAAAAAAGTGGCTGCAATAAAGTTAAACAATATTTGTCAATAGATGGCCATTGATTTTCCATCCTATGAGTCACCTCAGGAGACACAAATCTACACTACATGTGGAAATACTCAAGGAAGGACACTAAAGCTTGACCCTTTGATTATTATTTATTTTGACTCAACAATTGTTGGGATTGATTTAGTGTCAGCACCTACCCCAAATTTGTAAAATTACATTTCTACCCTCGTAGCAGAGCTAGGAGACAAAAACTAGATACTTAGCCTAGCTTATGAACAACTGCAACAACAACATAATCTAGAGCTAGCTACACATGATGAGACTCGTGCTTATTATCAACATGATTTGTAGGCCCACCAAGTGTTGAAGGAACTCCATGATGCAAAGGTATCTACGCATGCTAAAACTAAATCCCAATATGAAGCAACACTCACTACCCACAAGGAGGTCATGCGCACAATGGACAAGATTTACACGCAATTATCCAGAGCAATGGAAGAGATCCTGGAAGTTTTTGCGCCTTGCAATATTTAAGTGGTTAGGGAGTGTGTTACCATATTAGAATCATAGAAACTCGATCTTCAACAATATCTCAAACGATCCACCCTAGACAACCCCAAGTTACAACAAAAGACAGCGGTTGTGGAAGAAGCATTGGTCAAGGGGAAGGAACGTATTGCCAACTTTACAGGTCTAGTGGAATAGAGCTTTAACCTCTAGACCCACCTACAAAATTATCCAAAATTTTGAGCCATTGATGATGAAATTCAGACAACATAGGTCACAGTTTCACACCAAAAGATAGAACTATCCTCCTTACCCCCATGAGAACATCTAGTGGAAATGACATCCATTGTCAATAAAATAGAACATACCAAAAATTGTTTTTGTCAACAAAAAAATATTTTTGGCATTTCATTAGAAGCGACGGGAAAAGAAGAGAGAAACTACACTCAAATGGAAGCAACACACACCTCAACCGCCCCTATGCTAGAAAAGATGAAATTAATTGATCTTTAGTCCCTGAATTTTGTGGTGAGTGATGTAGAAGATGTTTTTTGGCTCATAGAGAGACTATAGGAGAAATTTAACGAGGTTGAAAAGGAATTTCAATAGTTTCTCGAGGAAGTCATGGTAGTCATACCATCAACCTCCTCTCTCAAGCCATAAACAATGTCATTGGTTCAAGGACGATCCAACTAACAATGTTGGGGGTCTGTTGGCACCCAATTTTTTTGGTTAGTTGCATTTGCACCAGAAATCAATACTGCACACACATATACACTACACGAAGAAAGGAGGATCAACAAATGCACTAGCCAAATAAATAAGGCATCAACCCAATTTTGTATGACACAAAGGATTTAGAAGATACCACATGCAGATCAAATATAGGAATATATTTGGGAATATTCCTGAATGACGAACAATAACATCCTGAAGGATCGTGGGAAATATTATGGATGAGATGGAAAGTTGGTTAGGATTTCTACGCTCTAAGGATAATATGCGAGATGCATGTAGATAGAATAAGCGGGAAAATCCGTAGATCATTGAAGAGAGTGGAGAAATGAAGAAAATGATAGAGAGATAGAGAAAAAGGAGTAGACAGATTCGAGTGCAGAAAAAGAAGAACAATATAATTTTGAGTCGAATGTTGTTTGAGTTTTGGATGAGTCTTTTCTAAGTTTTGCAGAGTCTGTAATATAGTCAATTTTGTGTGGGAAATGATAATAGAGTGCATAGCGTAGATGAATATAACGACTATAGAATGAAGTAGATCACATAAGCCCAATTCTATGGGATATGAGTATGTCTCTGTATGCATTTTGGAACTAATGAATATAATACAAAGTCATGTTTCTCTCTGCAATTCGATATGTGTATTCTGAGTTGAATGGATATATTTCTTAATGGCTAATTCTTATTATTTTGTGAATGGATTATGAATGAATGAATGTATGAAACAAGAGTTTTACTTGTATGCATTGTCCCTTCACATACACCATAAGATCATATGGTATTTGTGATTCTCATGGTGTCTAAGGTGAGACCTTCTTCGTTCATTGACTAAATATTTAGTATGCCAATGCCTTCATATTTTGTTGGTCACATATTGATGAACCCTAGGTCTTCAATCCCCTAACAATAGGAGAGACACATGCCAACATGCAAATAGGTGTTGGAATACTGAGAGGGGGGGTGGGGGGTGGGGGGTGAATCAA
>ML794755.1:351915-364296 GCA_009831015.1 Picea engelmannii
AAAGTATGGATAATTATTTTATCCTAAGTTATAAGGATGGGGACAAGTGGGCCAAAGTAGCTCCCAACAAGAAAAGTGTCAAGTTGGGAACATGCATACATATAGCTTGGACTTAGTTCATTTTCTGATGATTCCATTATCATTCACACACTCATTGAGCTACCATTTGTACATGTATCCATACCCATACCTGTAGCTAGTAAGATTGGGAGCTGGACTTAAGAGGTAGGTTGTCAGGCTCATGGGATACTGAAGAGGTGGGTTGTTAGGTCCGTGAGAAATTATCTCTAGGTGGTAGAATTATTGGGAATTGATTTCCCGAAGGTGCTAAACTACAACTACATGGCTCTGAGACTTCATTTCCAGCCTATTGTTGAAGCCCTAGAAAGGAAGTGAGGCAACCGAGGGATTGTTGAGAAGAGAAGGGGCACACTTCTCAGGGTGGGACATGCATGTGGGGAATGAGGGACTGTAGGTTGTTAGTTTGAGTTGGCACCCGTGACAAAGTCTTTCCTGTTGTCTGTGATACATCATCCTGGTTAGGAATCCCTTTACCCGAGTGGATTTTAGTCCCAACTCGGGGGTGACCCACTGCTGAGAGTGATGAGTAGTGTGGTCTAAGGCTAGGGGGTTCGTGGAAGGTATGCACATTGTTTATGATGTTCTTACCAAGATAAGTGTCAATTGTGTGTTAATTTATATGATGCATTATTATTTATGTGTTTATTTTTATGGGTTTTTCCTATGTGTGGCTTATACCTATCTTTATATTTATGCGTATTGCATGTCTATGATGCATGTATATGTTTAATTTTATTTCCGTATGAATATGCGAATTTATAGAATGTATTTTTCTATTTTCAGTTTTATATATAAACTTCTGCAAGATTTTATGTGTGTATATGTTTAAATTTGCATACAGTTTGAAAATATTTACATGGCATAGCCTAGTTGGATGTTTGGAATGTTACAATATGGTATCAGAGCTTCAGTTTTCAACAATGAGCCTGGATGGGCCAAGCAAGTTGAGTTGAAGAGAAATTTCATAGAAGATTGATTTCAAAGTGGCCAAATTTCAAGTTACAGAGTGTCCATGGTAAAAATTTGAAGCAATTGCATGGAATTGGGAAAAGCCCCAATTTCTGTTGTTAAATTCATGGGAAAATTGAGAAATTTGGCCAAGTGGTGAGATATAATTGATTTAATATATGTTCTAGCAAATTCAGACCTGGAATTGGTCAAATTTGAAGTTACAGGGAAGCCACGATAGATGGAGCAATATTAGTTGATTAAAATTCTCAATTCGTGAAATGAGTTTGCGAAACATTCATTCCAAGAATGTCAACCAACAACGATTTGTTGTTTTAGAGGTTGAATTGGTGTTATCAGGGTGAAATTGAACAAATTTCATAGTTTTAGAATGTCTATGGTGAAAAATGGGAAACTTTTTGGCAAAAGTCCCACTTTCTGCAGCTGAATTCACGTGGAATTGATGCACATAAAAATGAATGTGTGTTGGTGTGTGCACTAAAAATGCATGATGCATAGCTAAAATCTTATGGTATGGGGAAAAATATTGGCATGCACATGCAAGAAATAAAATTTGGTGCTGAGTGCATTGCGCGAAAAAATATTGGTGTGTAGGTGTGCACGCTAAAATTTGGCACTGCGCGGTGCAGAGTGACATTGCGTGGAAAATATTGGTGCATGGGTGTGCACACTAAATTTAGCATTGTGCAGTGTAGATTGAGTGGCACATGTGTAATAATGGTGTGCATGGTGTGCACATGCATAATAATGGCATAGGTGGTGTGCGTAGTATTGACAGAGTGCAGAGGAATTTTGTTGGTGCGCGCACAATGTGGGTAAATGTTGTTGCACGAAAGTTTAGTTAATGGTGTGCGTGGAGTACTATTGTGTAGTGGGGGAATACTAAACTTTGGCATGGTGCAATGCGTAGATTAAAATGCATGCAGAATACTAGCGCGTGACACAAAAATTGTGCGCAACGAATATTAGTGCATGAACCAAAATTGTGCATGGTAGATATTTGTGCATGACAAAAAGTAGTGTGCACTAGTTATTGGCGCAACAAAGAAGTGATCCACATTGGTTATAGGTGCACAGAGCATGTGATATCTTATGGTGTTGTTGTGCATGCTAAATATGGGTGTACAGGTTGAAATTTGTGTGTGAAGTCATTTGGATGGTGTACAAGAGCATAAAACCAACAAATTTGTTGGGTATGTGTTATATTCTTTGCATGAGTGTGTGTGGGCGCGTCAGATTCGACAACTGCGTCTGATGATCCCAACTTCCTTTTCTCTTTGTGTCATGTGCATTGGGTTATTTCTAGGGGGGTCCCAGGGGGGCCAGTTATGCCCCCCCCTGGTTACGCACAATGTTCGGCTACAGGCGGTAGCCCGGAGCCGATTGGGTTGAGGGCGACACCTAGGTTTTTTTTTGGGGGGCAGTTTTTGCTATTTTTAGTAGTTTTCTAAATTAGTCCTGGATTAAGGGATTAGGGTTTTGGTATCTACGAAATACCTAAAAACATTGTATATAATGTATGGTGAATGGTGAAATTAACATAGTGAAGAGTTTAAAGGTTTTCTCCCAGTTAAGGGTTTTTGGTATAAATCTCTGTGTACTATGTGTATGAGCCAATGATTAATTTATGTTTTTCTTAAGAATCTATATGCATTTCTTTACTTCATAGGTTTAAAACTTACATGAGGTATCAGAGCTCGTTTTTGGCTTCATAGGGATGCCTTTGTTGCTGAGGGTTTGACTCGGTCTTGATAGATCAAGTTTATCTTGGATTTGTGATAAACCTAGGTTTAGTGGGATCTTTTGCAGTGGTTAGTAGAGTGTAGAAAAAGGAGTGGCAATCTCTTCCAGAATCAAGATAGAGAGGTTCAACGGTAAAAACTTTGAGCTATGGAATCTCAAAATGGAGGACCTTCTTGTAGACAAACAACAATGGCTCGTTGTGGATCTTGGTACACAACCTACTGGTACGCATCCTACTAGCACACAGACGACTGGTACACAACTTATTAGTACATAAAATACTAGTACACCACCTACTGGTATGTCGAAGGAATATTGGGAGAAGTTGGAAAGAAGAGAAAGGAGTACTATTTGACTCTGCCTGGAAGGTTCGGTGTTGTTGAATGTCTCGGGAGAATCTATAGCCAAGGAACTATGGGATAAGTTAGGGAATTTGTATCAATCAAAGTCCCTGGTAAACAAGTTGTTTCTTTGAAAGAATCTATATCATCTTAGGATGGAAGATGGAGATTCTGTGATAGAACATCCAAATGCCTTTAAAAATTTGGTAAGTCAACTTGTCTCTATTAATATTACGATTGCAGAAGAAGATAAGTGTATTACTTTTTTATGTTCTTTTCCAGACTCTTAGGATAATATGATTGTAGAAATTGGTAGTACCACTCAATCTACATTGAAGTATGAGGATGTAGTTTCATCCTTGTTATCTGAAGAGATGAGGTGGAAAAAAATGGATGGTCATAGAAAAAGTGCTTTATTTGTAAGAGGTCGTACCCAAGACAGGAATCCTGGTAAGTCTTTGGGGGGGAGATCTAAATCTACAGGTAGATCTAAATCTCCAGGAAAATATTTGATGAAATGTTGGAAGTGTGGTAAAACATGGCATTATAAGAAAGATTGCAAGTCTAAGAACGTTGATAAACCAAAGGGATATGATAGTACCTCTTCCACAGAGGAAAAAACCTCCACTAAAGAAGGAGGTGATTTTTACCTGGCATCTACAGGTACACGCGATGATTGTGATGTATGGTTGATCGAATTAGGTGCATCATACCATATGGCTCCTCACAAGGAGTGGTTCTGTGAATATGAAAAATACGATGGTTGTGATGTATTCCTAGGAGATGACTCGACAACCAAAATCATGGGATGTGGAAGGGTTAAGTTGCTGCTAAAATATGGAAGGATTAGAATGCTCCCTGGGGTTCTGCACAGTCCAAAACTAGCTAGGAGTCTAATATCTGTAAGCAATTTGGATGATGCAGGAGTGGATACTGTATTGGCAAAGGGCACTTGCAAGATGGCACGAGGAGCAATGGTGTTGATGAGGGAAGTTCGGTGTGGAACTCTGTACAAGTTGTTGGGAAGCACTTATACTAATGGGTGTAATATTTTTGTTGTCCCTGAGTAGAGAAACAAAGAAGAAAATACCAATATTGTCCCTAGAAAGAAGACCATGCTCTGACATCAAAGACTGGGACATATTGGAGAAAAGGGCCTTCAAACACTACATTGTAAAGGTATGGTTGAGGGTATGTCTAATTTCACTCTAGATTTTGATTTCATGAACATTGCATATATGGTAAACAAAATCGAGTAAGATTCCCATTTGGTGCTACAAGAGCAAAGGGGATCTTAGATTTGATACATAGTGATGTGTTTGGACATGTGCCTATTCCATCACTAGGTAAATCTGTGTATTATGTTTCATTCATAGATGATTTCTCAAGGAACACACGGATTTATTTTCTTAGAAAGAAATCTGAGGTATTTGACAAAATTAAAGAGTTTAAGGCTCTGGTAGAAAATCAGACAGAGAAGAAAATAAAGGTATTGAGAACATATAATGGTGGAGAGTTTTGCGCAAATGAATTCAAAGAATTCTGTAAGAAGTGTGGTATATCAAGGAAGAAGACTACTCCATACACACCTCAATAGAATGGATTTGTAAAAAGGATGAACAAGACACTAATGGAAAAAGCAAGGAGCATGCTTAGTGTTGCTGATTTAGGACCAGAATTCAGAGTAGAGGCAGTGGGTACAACATGTTACCTGGTCAATCGATCACCCTCATCAGCGTTGGATGATAAAACTCCACATGAGGTATGGACCGGTAAGACACCCTCTCTTGAAAATCTCAGAGTGTTTGGTTGTGATGCTTATGTACATGTTCCAAAGGAAAATAGGAGTAAGATGGATAATAAAGATGAAAAGTGTATCTTTACGGGTTATAAAGATGGTGTGAAAGGTTATAAGCTTTGGAACCCATAAACTAAGAATATTGTTTACAGTCGAGATTTTGTTTTTAGAGAGGTAAAAGATGTGTCCAAACATAAATTCTTACCAAGGCAAGACAAACCTGAGAAAATATAGCTTGATTTGGATGATGAAAAATTTGAATCATCTGAAGAAGATGAAGCAACAGGAAAAGAACCTCATACACCAGTATTGAGGAGATCAGTGAGGGAAAGAAGGCAACTAGAAAGGTATAGTCCACCTGATTTTTGTTTTAATTTTTCTTTATCTATTACTGATGATGATCCCAGAACTGTCAGGGAAGCAGTGAATTCAGAGGATAGTAAACTATGGAAGAAGGCCATGGTTGAAGAAATGGATTCCTTGGATAAGAATGAGGCATGTGATATAGTTGAGTTTCCAGTTGAAAGAAAATTTGTTGGTAGCAAATGGTTTTTTAAGAAGAAGTTTAATGCAGAAGGAAAAGTGTAGAAACACAAAGTTCGGTTAGTAGAAAAATGTTATTCCTAGGTAGAGGGAATTGACTTTGGTGAGATTTTTTCTCATGTTGCCAAGTTAACGTCTATTAGATTTATTTTATCTATTGTTGCTTCTTTTGATCTTGAAGTGGAACAAATGGATGTGAAGACATCATTCCTACATGGGGATCTAGAATAAGAAATCTTCATGAAGAAGCCATAAGGCTTTGTAGTGAAGGGAAAGAAAGATCTTTTCTGTAAGCTAAAGAATTCACTATATGGTCTGAAGAAATCACCTAGGATGTGGTACCAAAAGTTTAACACATACATCCTTGGATTGGGATTTGTGAGAAGTAGGGTTGATCACTGTGTATATTCTAAGCAGGTTGGTAATCACTTCATTTATGTAGTGTTGTATGTTGATGACATGTTGCTGGTAGGAAATAACATGGATGTTATCAAGGAGGTGAAATCACAACTATCCTCCAAATTTGACATGAAGGATCTCGGTGCTGGTAACTTCATTTTGGGAATGGAGATTAAAAGACATTGTGCAAACATGAAACTCTGGTTGAATCAGAGAAACTATGTTGAGATGATATTACAAAGATTTAATATGCATGGAAGTAAACCGGTCAAGGTTCCTATTCCTATAGGTGTAAATTTATTTGCAGATCAGTGTCCCAAGACACAGGAAGAAGAAGAGGACATGTCCCATGTTCTGTATGCCAGTGAAGTTGACATTTTGATGTATGAAATGGTCTATACTAGACCAAACATTGCACATGCAGTGGGAGTTTTGAGCAGGTATATGTCAAAACCAGGGAAGGAGCATTGGACAACAGTAAAGAGGGTATTCAGGTATCTTCGTGGTACTACCAGTTATGGATTGTGCTACCAAGGAAGACCAGGATTGGATAGAGTGGTGGACATACATGGTTTTGTTGATGTAGGCTGGGATGCATATCTGGATCATAGAAGATCTACAAGTGGGTATGTGTTTAACCTATTTGGAGGAGCAATTAGTTGGATGAGAAAATGACAGGTTGTAGTGGCACTCTGAACTATAGAAGCTGAATACATGAAAGCCCCTCATGAAACACAATATGGTTACAAAGATTGTGTTCAGGTATTGGTTTGGTACAACAAGCAGTGAGATTAGATTGTGACAGTCAAAGTGCAATCTTCCTAGCAAAGAACCCCGCTTATCATTCAAAGACAAAGCATATTGATGTTCAATATCACTTTGTGAGAGACATGGTTGAAGAAAAGAAGGTGTTGCTGGAAAAGGTTGACACATTGAAGAATGTTGCAGATTCATTGACAAAGTCTGTGAGAACAGAAAAGATGTCCTGGTGTAGAGTAACAATAGGCATTGCTTCCCTAGATTGTTGACTACATAATCCTATGGACCCCTGGATGCAAAGAAAACAAAAAGTGGGAGAATGTTGTGCATGTGTTATATTCTTTGCATGAGTGTGTGTGGGCACGATTTTTGTTATTTTTAGCGGCTTTCTAAATTAATCCTGGATTAAGGGATTAGGGTTTTGGTATCTACAGAATACCTAAAAACATTGTATATATTGTATGGTGAATGGTGAAATTAACACAGTGAAGAGTTGAAATGTTTTCTCCCGGTTAAGGGTTTTCGGTATAAATCTTTGTGTACTATGTGTATGAGCCATTGATTAATTTTTGTTTTTCTTAAGAATCTATATGCATTTCTTTACTTCACAGGTTTAAAAATTACAAAATTTCTGCGACTTTTTATACTGTTTGAAGGTCATCTTTTTGCAGCACGTTTTTTAGGCCCTTAACAACGTTTTTAGCTACTCAAAAACCATGAGAACATAGTGTACCTTGGTACAATATGTATCTACATCTCAAATAAAATATCCCGAAGAGATCTATATAATGGTGTAAACCATTCGTCAAACAGAGCTTTTATGAGGAAGTTACAGGGCAAACAATGGAGGGTAAATTTTAAGACCCAACTAACTTCGAAGGGCCATAACTTTCTACTCCAGAATCAGATTAAGGCCCATGATAAGTTAGTGGAAATTTATTGAACCATAGAAGACATTCCTAGAGCTGATTAAATTTCTGGGCATGTTAAAAATGTTTAATATGGCAAAGAAGGTACCTGCAACATTCTAGACCAAAAACACGAATTGGCCTAGAACTTCTGCAGGCTGTAACTATCATCCTAGGACCCAGAAAGAGGTAAAACTTGGACAAACTGTCCAAAATATGTATATTAATAAAACCAATTGAGCTCCTAAAACTCCAATAGAGTAGGTGCAAAAATGCATAGTTACAACGCAGAATTGCACCAAGTTGAAGAGTGAACAAAAAAATTAATGGACACTTTTCAAATAACCATAACTTTTTTCTCAAGACTTAGAATTGAGCATGGAAGTAGGTGTTGGAAAGGTGTTGGATAGTAGAATATAATTATTCACCCAGAAAATTGATCTGGGAATTCAATTTTCAAGAAAACAGAAGAAATAATTCTGATTCATTATTGAACCATAATGGTTCACATTTTCATGAAATTGTTGAAACAGTTAGCCTGACAAAGTTTTGTTGGCTGCACATTTTGTAGAGTTAACAACAACTAGATTAGATAAGGATCAACATAGAGTGCATAGGGATGGAAGATGCGTAGGGGTCTTACAGAAAGAATGATGAGATCAGAGGGATGGATTTCCATTTGGGCATTGAAGGAACAAGCTCCAATGGACATGGAGAAGGAAGGGATGAAAACATGAATATGGTAGAGACCATTAAAAATTTGAATAAGGATGTCCAAAGACATAAAGCTGATAATGAAAGGCTTATGAAAGCCAAGGAGAAACAGGAGGACCTTAACATGAAGTCAATACAGATCTTGAACATAATATAAAATAAATTAGATAAGGGGAGTGGCTCAAGAAAATCAGGAAATCACGGGTCTCCTGATGAGAAAAGAATAACAAGAAGTATTAGCAGACATCATTGTCACTCCTCGAGGCATTCCAATAAGAGAGCACACAATATCTCCACTCCATCCCCTATCAGGAAGTGAAAGAGGGATGGGGTGGATGAGCTACAAGGAGAAATGAACAAAATCAAACCTCCTACATTTGATGGTGAGAAAAAGAAGGATGAAGATGCAAAGACATGGATGTTGGGCATGAGAAAGTATTTTCATTTGCATAATTATTATTCTCATGCAAAAGGAAGAATTTCCATCTATCAACTCAAGGGAAAGACATCCATGTGGTGGGATCAACTTGTGCAGGTGCAACATATTAAAGAGAAAAATATTACTTGGAGGGAAATCAAGAAATATTTGACTAAGAGATACTATGACAAGAAAATGAAAGAGTTATTTGAACTCAAAATCGCGAGTATGACCATAGATGAATATGAAAGAAGGTTTTTAGAACTGTTGAAGTATGTTTATTTCATCAAGGATGAGACAATTAATATTCAAAGGTATTTGAGTGGATTGCCATCATTCATCAGTGACAAAATACAATATGATGATCCCAAAACATTGGAGGGGACCATAACGTGAGCCAAATTCCTATATGATCAACAAAAAGCAAGGCCAAACTTCCAAAAATATTAGGAAGAAAAAAATAAATTCAATATGGATCAGAGGAAGAATGACACCAACCTCCCCCCTCGTCCTTTCTCTCCTTTTAGGGCTGGCTCGACCTCCTGGTCTAGGATCGTTCAAGTCTTCGAAGTGAATGGTTCATCGGGTTCCCGATGGAACCAATTTGACTTGACACATGCCCTTTCTATTTCCTCGGTACCCATGATTTGGCACCTGTGGACCCTCTCCTCAAGGCTTCTCTAACTTCCACGCCAATAGTGCTAGTCTTCCATGCTAGACTTCCTCCCTATTGTGACCATGAGCTATGACTATGGGTCAATTCCCTTCACGACCCCACACTTTGGTACTTTCGTGAGATGCTTCATCTTTTCCCTGATTTTCGAATCGGTGAATGCTTCGGGACCAGATCTATGGTCCACACTCTTCTCACGATCAACAGCTGTGATCAAATTGCGAGTTCAGATTTCGCGAGTCTGGTCTCCTCTCGACTCTGCTTCCTCCACTTCCAAATCAGTGATGTACTGATTCTCTACCACACATCCTTCTATATCCAATGACATGGATTTGAAATCGCTCTTCGCAACTTCGCAAAGATCCTTGTTCTATCACTCGTCTCCTCCTTGGCGATGGGTAATTCCTCCATATTCTAGACTTCAAAAAGTCCTCAATTCCTTTGCGCACTTAGCACAACTTCCCATTTCTATAATTAGGTTGTTCTCGAAGGGTTTTCTGCACTCATTACAATGTTTTTCACAAACTTCCTTCTGTGAATTTGCTCGACTTGAAAACCTCCAAGGTTCCAAGTTCTTCTACAAGATTCTCTTTCCCTCTTGGTAGGTTCTCGCCCTTCCTCCTGATCTTACAAGATGAAATCTTGACACCTTAGGTGTACTCCTTGCACTTTCTGAGTTCTTCGATGACTTCTCCCTTGGCTTTATGGGAAGGCTAATGCATCTCCTTTCCTTTGTCGATACACTTCTTGCAAGACCTTCCTTCACTAGAATGTTCAAAAATCTTGGGATTCTTTCACACCCTCAACCGTGTAGTTCCCCGGTATGCTCACGCAAGCTCGATGCCCTCCTGGAAGAGTGTTCCAGAGTGTTCAACAACTCTGCATTGTGTTTATCTCCACAGAGTCTTTATTTTCAAGGGACCTAACCACCTTGAAATTTCTCCCTGAGTCTGTAAGTAAATCTAACGTGCCTGCCTGGCAGTTTCTCTTCTGACTCCAATGATTTCAGACCCTCACTCCTTGAGTTGGATTACAGATTTTTCCAGCTCTATCACGCACTCCTTGCACTTATTCTAGAGAACTAGACTTGACTTAACAGACTCACGGATAGAAAACCATTCCTCTATCTCTGCAGATGATTTCTAACATCCATCTACAATTCACAAACATGAAAATGAAATTCATCACGCAACATCCATTGAACAGAAAGATAAAATAGGAAAAACTGTCATTTTCTATTAAAGGTGGAATGCCAATTTACAATGATGGAGTCTAAGCTACAACTCAATCTCAACTGTCTATGTTTTCTCCTCTATCTATATAAAACTATCTAACTCTCACCACCCAACTATCTAACCTCTACTTTGCTTACAATACAAAGATTTATACAAGAGGGGCTCAATGTGCTTCCCTCACAAGCTTCCTAATGGTGTCAAATCACCATCCCTAAGGCTTATCGAAAGGCCAAATTACAATGATGGCGATCCTGGTCCAAATCTTACGCAAATCCATTCTGTCGTCAGCCTATTAATGGTGACCTAATCTCATGGTCGTGTGAAGGAACAATTCTTCTATTCTAGCTTGTCTCCAATAATGCTTGGATCCCATCCTGGATTCTCAAGGGAAAAAAAAAGGACAACGCCCATCCTTCCTTGAATGTGCACCATGCATGTAGATTTATTGACACGTGATGGGATGGAGCGATGCTCCTGCATCATACTCCACAACCGAAAAAATCATGAGCTCTTGCTCATGGGCTTTCCAACGTGGCTGAAATCTACCTAGATCCCAAATTTTCCTTTGGAGCTATCTCTTAGCTCCTTTGCTCCATTGCTCTTGATGTATCATCCCTACTGCTTGTGCAGATCTTCTTTTGTCCAGCTTCCTCGTGCTGACCAATTATGTTTTTGATATCGACATCAACTCCCTAATCTCTTCGATCACCTCGTCCAACTACTCCCTTGGCTGGTTCTTCTGTTGCAGACTAGCTCGTTGCACTTGCTCCTTGCTGATGGGTAAATCATACTCACTTCCCAAGACATATTCTTCCTTTCTGGCCTTAGTTTTCCACTCTATGCAATCTCTACTCCTGCAGGCTCCCCATCACTAAACTGCAGCTCATCTACCACATCTCTTGGTTCTTTGGCTGGATCTATTACATCTTCCACCAAATGCAGCTCGTGTTGATGTATATTCCCTAACATGGCTACCCTCTGGAAGTCACCTTCTAGTTTTGGATTTCCCAACCAATCATATAGTTCCCTTAACTCCAATTCCCATTGAGTGAGTAACTCAACTAGGTGTTCTCCTTCTATTAGGACAGACATCAGTATATGTTCCTTTCCTTCCATGAAAACCTCCACTTGCTGCCATTCTGTCACATTTGCAACCTATGCACTAGCCTCTCCTTGGTCACTTGGTAAGAATATCTGAACTCCTCCAATGATCAGAACATCCCTCTGATCTCCCTTCTCTGCGATAGAAGTTTTTAACTTCTCATCGTCTTCATTCACACGACTCATAGTCCTGCACAAATCTTCATCCGAGTGAGGTCTCTCTTCTGCCTCCTCTTCACCTATCAGTGAACTCTCAGTTGAGCTCATCTCTTCTCCCTTTTCCACCTAGAAATCTGGGATGTCTCCTCTACCCACCTGACATTCTATGAGATCCACTGATCCACTCTCATTTCCCACCTGGCAATCTATGAGACTCTTTCCAGATCTCTTTCCCTCGCGACTAAGGTTTTCAGTATGCCTCAACCATCTCTTTAGCATCTGTCGCTACCTCCTGGCCAACAACTTATGAATAGGCCATCTAGCTGCTCTCTTCAAAGGCCATTCATACCTCTAGTGTACCTTTGACTCCTACTACATCTCGAATGCAAGCTTCTCCATTTGCGCTCAGATTTCACTGAGCTCCTTGTCCATCTCTGCATTACTCTAATGCGACTGGACTTCTCCTCGACCATGCTTATGATCATCAATGGTCATATTGTTCCTCCTTCAGCTCACTTGGCTTCTTATCATCTGTCACAC